>QKQZ01045093.1:0-45256 GCA_003595255.1 Solenopsis fugax | reverse complement strand
TTTATAAGCACATAAAAATTGTGCTTAAAAGAAAGCTAATAACATTCTGTATTACATGGATAAACAGCAATTATCCGTAATTTCTGCTTCATCCAGTATATGTACGCGCATTCTTTAACGCGAGAGCGCATTTCGATCGGCGCGGAATACATGCGTGCGCGCGAGAAAAGCGAGAGATATTTCTGTAATCCACACACGTTCAGAACTCGTAAGCGCCGTCCAATTTTTCGGTACGGTCAAGTTGGCGAGGACTCCTTCAATTCCTGCTCGTTTCATCTCGCACCCTCATCACAGGCACCCGTTTCCGTTCTCGTTCCGTGCGTCTGCAATGTTTTCCGTATCCCGAGGAGCCAGCAGCGCCCACCTTCGCCGAAGAAACACGCGCGAGCGATCGTTACCGAGCTAGAAAGTTTCGCGGATCGATCCCACGTGCACGAGGTTGAACCGCTCTCCGCCAACCCCTCTCCCCCTTTTATTCTCTTTCACCCGCAAATCCCGCAATCCCTCTCATTCTTCTTCCTGACCGCGCTTTGTTAAGGTGTGCGTCCCGACGTTTATCGTGTGGTACACGATACGGAGATACATTCTTACTTTCTCTTACCAAATCGTCGTACTTCTTCGCAGTATCACTGGCTTTACGTAGTTTCCGCCCTTTCTCGTTTTCCTCCATCTACCTCTCTTCCTCTTAACTGCGCCTTCGTTTTCGTGTCTTGCTACTTTTTTCATAAACTCGCGATCGATTGTTGTTTGCAGAGAATGAGGTTTTAAATGTCTTGATGAAAGTTTAGAGACTTTAAGTTCTTACTTTTCTCTCCCTTATATTTTTATATATTTTTTTAAAACACTCTGTTGCGCGTGCGCGATGGAGAAAATTTTCGACGTTATTTTAAAGTCCATTTTCAAAGTAATTTTTCTATTTGGATAATACACTTTCTTTTTATCCTCTTTTTTTTGGCATTCTGCGAACGGGAGAAATTTATCGTTCGCTTGTTCGCCGTTGCGCCGTTGTTTACTTGAAAAACATCGTGTTACACACCGTGACCCAGTTCCGTGCTAAAGAGGAGCGAAGAGAATGTTAAGTGCAGTTGTCTTAAAATTATCTCGTGCTAGCGTAGCAAAGTGCATGCGTTTCGAGTTCGTGTAGCGCGTTTAGAATTACCTGAGGCTCACCCTTCGCCGTCTTATTCAAAACTGTGTTCGTCTTTCTAAAGTTGCTATTATCTGATTGTCTTGACGTGAATCAGCATTGAGTTTCCGTTGGAGGTGACTTTCGACACATCGTTGACGTAGATCTTCGTAGCGACATTTTATATAACATAAATTCTTCAAGCGATCTCTCGCCCTCCCTTTCAGAGGAATAAATATAAAAGTTAAATTAATGAAATTTATAAGAGAGTATTTTCCCAGATGAGAAATGATATTACCGCCTCTACATTCCACGTAACGTTTTTAATGATCATTTAATATTTGTAGCAGGCAACAGTGCGGAAAATTCGATGGAATCGAGAGGCGTGAATATCCGCGCGGCTGTAAATGGTGTTAATGGTCGTAGAATTTTCGATATTATCGTTCGGCCACTCTCGTACGATTCACCGAAAATTCTCGCTGACGTCCGAAAGAATAATTTGCACCGAGAGCTAACTTAAATAAATTTATTGCTGATTTATTCCAATACGTTAATGTAAAATTATTGCTGACATTGAATATTAATTTAACGTTAGCTTAATGTTAAACTATATTTTGAACTTTATATATCTTTATGTTTGAATAAACTATGAATAGATTACATATCTTAAATACTATCAGTTGAAACACTAGCATTTGCTAACGATAGTCGTTATTCGTCAGTGATTTTTTTTTGTTTTAAAATTATTAATTTAAGAACCGCTGTGACTGACATAGGTCTGCTAATCTTATGTTTGAGGTTTTCGTCAGTTCGCATTTAACTTATTATTGTTAATTTAATAGGTTCAAATAGAATATAATTTTTTATTTAAAATTCGACGTACGAAATTTTAGATCGAAATTTGCATCGAGTCAATTACGCGGCTCAAATATTTGAGAAAAAATAGAATTATTTAACAATTTAGAATAATGTATATCTCTGACGGGATTCGCGTCGGTTATAATCGAAGGTGATATCGTACTAAATTAATTTTTTTTTGCCGTTGCTGTCGTTACGCGCCGCGCGCAAACACACACCACACCCGATGGTTTTTCGAGAGCCATTCGCGAGGCAATCGTCGAATCGTTTTGCGGAACCAGCCGGAATATCGCGGGGCATACGCGTTTAATCGAATCGTAAATCCATTCCTCTCCTCCGTTCGCGCGGAACAGCTCGAAAATTGCATGCAAATGCAGAAATATTCCGGCGAGAGCGCGCGCGCCCCGTGATTTCTTATCGATTCCCGACAAGCGCTTTTCCTCTCCTGCCTTTTCTGCTCTCCGATCCTTCGTCGTTCGCACGCTTTTCCATTTTCCGACTCTTTTGGTATTTTCTACTGCCCTACGTTTCCTTCTCTCTTCCTCTTTTTATCGATCAGACATTTCGAGGATGTTATAAGGCGGGATCGCCAAACGAAATTTTGATCACGTTATAGTTTATTTTCTTTTCTCTGATTTCGAAACAGAGTTCTTCGAAGTCCTTGTGTGTATATGTGTGTGTGTGTGTGTGTGTGTGTGTGTGTGTGTATATCGATGACGTTCGGAAGTATCGGTCCAGCGCGGATATAGGTCAAACTTCACCATCGTCGGTCGGAAACTTTTCGTCGAGTTGATAGAAATACAGGGTGCAAAAGTCGTATATCGATTTGTGCTCGTATACGAGATTCCATTCGTTCGTGTATCGACGATCAATTAAGAAAAGTCGTTCGGGAAAATGTGAAAGCTCTAAAAGCCTTTTAAATTAAATAAAAGCCATTGTATTTAAAGTATTCAGCTAAATAAACTCGCGACTGCTCGCTTTTTTAGAACGACGGTCAAATTAATGGCACTTTGAAAGAGAGGAAAAAAAAACGTGAGGGATCGTGTTGACATTACATTATTGGCAATTGTTGGTCGTTAATATTATAATTTTTGGCTAAAGGAGCTGTGAAATTGTGGCACCTCTTTTGCCATTTTCACGTGAAAAATATACGTAACAATGTAATCTGGCTTTTTTTTTTTACTTAAAGTATATGACTTATAAATGTCATGGAAAAATATTTTTTCTCTGAATATTATATAATATTCGCGATTATAATTTATTTTTTTTACACATAATGTATTTTATAAATAATATTTCAAGACATTTTGAACTGATTGCGATTTATTATTAGCAATCTCGCTAGATGTTTAATATATTTTTTTCTCCAGAGAGAAATTAATATGCTTTCACTTATTATATTATATTTTATATCTTGTATCAACTCTGTCGGAGTATGCTTCCTGCGACGACGTATTAGAATCAAGAGTCTGTCAAGCGTGTAATGGCATGCAATTTTCGTGATTGGCAGATGGAAGCCTCGCGTAATGGCTTTTGTATTGGGCGCGATTCCTTTCTTTCCCTTTGCGTTTGGTCAGAGAGGCGTCGAGCCAGCAGTGGCAATCCTACGGGTGTGATCCGTCTATGTCCCTGGCATCGACAAGCTTTCACAAACCCGCACTATTCCTCGGAGATTTAGGAGGGACATTTCGGGAAGAGAGAGCGCGCGCGTGAGAGACGTCTGCGTGGAAAAATGTCGGCTGCGAGACACGCCGATAATGCGACGTGCGATTTGTTTCCGCCGAGCGGAATGACAGCGTATCAAAAAGACTGACTTGCGATATTTTCATCGAACGCGTAACATTTCTTCGTCAGTACATATAACTCCCAGATATATTACTTGAATTCGTTACGAAATGAAGGACATTGTCAGTTCATCCGTGAGTGCGTGTGATGACAGAGTGAGAAAACTTGCATAGTTTTACGTTAAAAGGGGTTAAACATATCATTTAATTATATTGTGCTGCAGCAAACAATTTAATCTAAAGTTACATCTTGATTTATTAAAATAATGCAATCGTGATGAAAATATTTTAAAGTTATTAAATTTCAAATAATGCTACGATGCTCGAAAACTTTCAATTGTTAACATTTTAAAAGAGAATCGTTCCTCAACATTTTTGTACTTGTATTATAATGCGTGACGATTAAAATGGGAAAAAAATTTCATAATTAAAAGTTGACGAGGCACTTCGCGTGATACCGGTTTTTAATTTTTGTATGACGTCAAAGTTCTTACAATTGGTTTGATGAAAATCGTTCTTAATGATCGAATCATTAACAAGAAGATAAAAAGACTCATTTAAATATTAAAATTAAATATGCATTAGACGTGGTTGCTACTGTACAATTTGAACGATGCTCATGCATAAAAGTAATTCTGTATTTAAATGTTACGGTATAATTAATGTAGTTATTATTAACTTATAGCGCTGTAGTTGACAAGACGTCTTAATAATTGCTGACCTTCGGTGTTTCTATATACGTACCGCGTTGCTTCAAGAACCGGTTATATCGCAAGAGAGAAATCATATATTTTTATTACCTTCTTATCTCCTTTATATCCTTAATTTTCTTCCGTTTCTCATTACGATTGATTATTTAAAGACACAATTTATCAATATTTGTAACTAAATACTGCGCTTTCTGAAAATATACTTTGACTTTATCGAGACCGAAATTTAATTTGCATAAAAATAAAGAAAAATAAAAGATATGTCGGGTATCTACATCAGTTGTATCACAAGAGATATATTCTGCCGGGGATTTACGTTTCTCGATATTATTGATGCTAGACGCGATGGAAAAGAATGGAAATCGATAGTTACAGCACCGTGTGCCGAGAGATAACATTCTCGCTGCGCTAATGCGCACGAAGATGGTAGCATAACCATTAATGGATAAATGGCCCGGCGGGCAAAGGAGAGTAGGGAGGTCAGTAGTTCGGAGCGATTCGTATTTTCTATGTTAATGCACGGACATAAACTACAGCCCGTACTAGACACGATGTTTCTCTCAGCTGGCTTCTCCGGATGGAACAGCTGTAACCAATGTCGAAATCGATTACCGTGAGCATAAATTTATGAAAATATCCGTCTGCGATGTCGTGTGAAAAAATATCATCTCCGAAGCACCATCTCTTCCCGATATTCATCGCGTAACATCCTTGTTTTGGCGGCGACGTAATACGAAGTTTGACGTCTCTGAGTTATTGATGCGATTCACTTGTCTCTTTGCATCTTTTCCATTATATAAAACTGTTTTTCACCAATCGGCCAAGTTTACTAAACTTTTTGTATTATATCATTTATAAGCATTTTGTTTATCGTGCATATATTTCGCGTAAAACACGAAGATGGATAATAAAATATTTGTTAGCCAAATTGAGATTAGCAGGAAAAATGATGTTGATATAGCGACTGTGTTAGTCTTCCAGTTAATCATCATACCCTCGTCATCCGCAAAGTTGGTTAATTCTCATCGCGTATTTCGATCCCGCTTGGCCTTAGAATTCATCTTCAATTCTCGCTATATTCCACGGCTACTCTTCAATTTACATCCTCTTTATCGGAGCTAACTTTCCACCGCGTAACATTATATCCACCGACGTTGCTGGTTAAACTTTTTATACGTTTACGAGATTAAACTTTGGCCCCGTGGGTACAAAGAGCGCGTTTCTCCTTCCTATTTTCCCCTTGCCTTTCTTCCTTTCTCTCTCTCTCTCATTATCTATCTATTTATCTGTCTATCTCTGTCTATCTCTTTCAGTTTTCACGTAGTTGGTTGAGGGAACGAGGCACATACTATAAATGTCGACCAAACGAGTTCTCCAGAGTGCATTATCGTTTGTATTTTTTTTTGTGCAATTCTACAATGTGAGAAATATGATGGATGTAACTGCATTTTCTTCCCAAGTTTTCTCGAAAAAAATTTGCAGAATATTAATTAGCATTTTATGTATTCTAATTTTTCTATTATTGTAATTATACTTATTACATGTTAAACAACGTGAATCACAAACGAGTATTCAACCGAAATATTATTTAGCAACATCTCTCACATATAAAGATGTCAAATATATTCAAGCAACTATAATAATTTCTTTTAACGATTTATATAACTAATCGCAAACATGAAGTAAATGGATCTATTTTCTTTAAAAATATCAAAGAAATAATTTGCACTTTAATCTTGTTGATTCAAAGCAGCAATAAATTTTTAAATAATATTGTACGAGTTGTCGCATCTCATTTTCACGATTTAGTCGCAATTAACAGGGTATGCTTATGAAAATGTAATATATGTATGTTAAATTAATTGTTCAGCAATAATCGCGGTAAGCGATTATACTTCGTAGACGGACTTACATCTTCCTGCCGGCAAATTATGACATCGAGATCTGTAGTAACTCACGCTGGGATTGGGTTTCGTTTAAATTCACCCTCGATGGGCCGCCGGGCGCAGGCTCCGAGAGTCCCTGAGGAGAGAAAAACGAGCGAAGGAGAGGGCCCAGGTTCTTAACCCAATTCCGGAGATAAATGCTAAGTAGAGGCGGAGATTTCTGAGAATCCGGCTCGGCGATGCCTTAGGGTGAGGGCGACGTCGTGTCCCTTAAATTTCACGCTCGTTACTTTGCACACGTAGCTTGATGCGTATATGGAAGATAATGGGCATATATTTTCCTGAATGTATTTCGCGTTCATTTTAAGTTTTATGCCGACGTTTCTGTGTACAAGAAACTAACGTTTCTTTCTGCACGCAAAGAACAAAAAAGTTGTTTGTTGCATGTCTTTTTCTTGCAAATATATTAGCACACGACAAAGGCTAATATTTATAGCATTATATTTTGTGCAAAAAGTTTTCAATCTTTCCAGTCCAACTTTTAACCAGAATGTCCAAATATATTCTATTGTGATATTAATTGAGAAATTGTAAATCTATTTAGAATAAAATAGAAAAAATACAAATTTACGAATATGATTATAGTACTTATTATTTATATTCACATGATGATTTTTCTTGTATTTATGTACGCATATTTTCGTAACAGAAGATAGACAGATTGTAGGCCGAGTATTCCCCAGTGTAATTCGTTAAAATCTGCAATCGCATTTCCCTGCAATATGTTGTAACCGCTGGCTTTTAGAGTGCACTTTTGTTCCTTCCATTAATTAACGCTTTGCATTTTTCCGCGTGTTGGTTAGCGGTTTGTGCCTCGCCAGCGATACACACCGGCTTATTGTTTCTCTCGCATTGCTCAATTGTCCAATAGTTTGCGGTGTAAGGGTGCATAGGCGAGAGCGACAGCTCACACAGTATTATATAAATGTTGCACGTATCACGGACCTGTATACATATGCATATGCGTACACGTCGTCTGTATTATTCCGTCGTTTCAACAAAAGTGCGGTGGCACCGCATTTATCTGACTGACCGTGAATGCGAATTCAGTTGTGGTTGTCGTGGTGCACAAATATATTCTTCTATCGCTTTGGACATGATTGTAAGGGGTGAAATTGCCCAAATCGGCCTTACAATTAAAAATAAATAATTATCTCAACATATCGAGGGAAAAGCGAAAATAAATAAATAAATCTTTCTCGATGTAATGTTGAAAATTTTAAATACATATATATAATAAAATTTAATATAAAAATATAAACGTAATAATAATAAAAAATGATAAATCAAATATTTTCAATATATGTATAAAGGTACATAATTTTATTTCCGTGTAGAGTTTTATTATAAATTTTGCTATTGAACTCAATAATATTTCTTTGCTCTGGTTTAGATATATCTATAAATATTAAGAAAATAAGAAAGATTATAAGAAAAGTCTTTGTGGAAATAAATATGTGGAATTAACATAATATACGTAGACTTTTAAAATTTAGCATTAAAAGTCCTCTCTATCAACCAGCTATGTACACGAACTTATCAGCGCTACATACAGCTGTGTTGATACAAGTTTTTTTCATTAAAAGCGAAAGAAAAATTTTAATTTTCTCTGATGGTTAAAAGAATTCGTAGGAGTTCCTTTGCAAGGGATATCTTTTCTTTTTGTTATTAATATTCACGTGTTAGAAAAGTGCATAGACTTTACTCCAACTGAATTTTCCGGATATCAGTAGAGTATATGAATTTATTTCCGAAATGTCATTAGAACATATTATAAATACGTAGCGGAACGCGACGTTGTTGCGTGACCTCCTGTTTAAATATATTTTTTTTTTCGCGCGCGAACCAAAGAAATGTCGGCGTATTTGCATAATAACTGAGAATTTGCATAATGGGAAAGAATGTATAATGCGAAGTTATACGAGCATGTGTGCACTGGTGCTCCTATTACCCTTGTCCCACAGGACAGTCTGCGATGTTAATGAAACTAACCGAAGAAGATTTTGCTTGAATTACATTCCGACTAAAATGTAAGTGCTTCGCTGTAATCATTACATGCGACTGCGATAGATCGCGTGCTCCAATAATTCAATGAAAGAGCTCTATTGAATTTCCAGGATTATCGATTACTCAGTGATCGGTGTTTTCAATACTCGATGGCAATTTCTGTTTCGTCATTTCATTTGCGTTTGTGCTACGCTTAATTATTTAAGCCAATTACACTTACCTGCCAATAATCGAAATATTATTTAATATTATTTTCACTTGTGTATCTGTGTGATAATCTCTGACTGAACATGTATAAAATATTATTGTCTGCTATAAATTATTTATTAAAAAAAAAATCACGAATGTGTGCTGGAGCCGCGGAGATTCTCATTATGAGAAAGAGTTTGAAGTAAACAACAAAAGTTGCAAAGAGAAAGTAGTAAAAAATTGATCGATGCTCCCCTCAACGTATCAGGATCGCGGTCGTCGTTAGTTCATCGCATTTTGAGGCGGTGCATAACAACGGCAAAGTAAACATACCGACACGGTATTCCAATCTACTCCATTGGCGGATTGTTGGCCCATGCAAAGATCGATGTTCCTTCAGAGATGTTATTTGGGCGCCACCGGAAACTACGCCCGGAAATGTCGGCGCTGTTGAATAGTGGTCGTGTTTTGGCCCACCCTGTACGTGTCGGTCGATTGTATAGGTGTTTTGCACGTTAACACATATATAGACACGCACGCACACGCGAAGATCCAACGTCGGACGGGTATCTTCCCTTCTCTCCTCGTTCCTCTCGCGTCGCCGTCTCTTCAGTTGGTACAGGATTTAAGGGAGGAAGGTACTATATTTGGCTGCCAGGTACCGCCCATCTCGTTTATGCGCCCTGCCTGACTCAGCAAGGTCGTAAAAGGCCTTCTTATTCGCAGAAACGATTTCTCGCAGAGGATCTTGTTTGCTGCCAATATCATTCCTGCGAAATCCTACCTGCCTCCGACTCTCTTTCTCGGATTTTAGATCCCCTTTAAAACGCGCCGCGCAGTCGGTATAATTTTCAAGCTGCAACGAGCACTTCTGTATTTCGACTGCACGAAGCTGAAGATATATTGCCATTACTAAAAATAGCACATTCATGCACTTGCGTCACTACTTTAATATTACTCGCTTCCACGAAAATTATTCTTAATGGGAAAGAAATTCTCATTTAGCGTTAGCCTAGTTGCAATAGCATGTTATAAATATGTTATTTCTCATGTATGTATACGCTTTCTGATCTAAAATTGTAATAATTGCTTTATTCATGTTAGGCAAATTGATTCCCCGGGCGACTAACGAAACTGTTTAAACGCTCTAAAATGGTCGCGATTGGATGGCCATGTTCATAAATTAATATTCTGGTTTGTAATTTTCTCTCTTGGTACATCCGTACCGCATGATGCCACAAACACACCGAATCCCTCGACGAGTTTGCAAAATGCAGTACCGTGCGATCTTCCACAGCTGACAACAGTCAGTTACCTATCGCAAAAACGTGAAGCAGGAGGCGACGGTGCTTTAATGTAATCTCGCGATGGAGAAAAAATAATATTATTCTAGTCCCGGCCCGTCCAAAGTTGGACGGACGCTATGGGAAAGTTGCCACGCGCTCGTGACAAAGTTACTTTTGCATTACCCTTTGTCCGTCGAGAGGAGTTCCTCCTGTCTAAAGCATAAGTAGATTCTCCGATAAAGGAGTCGCATTTCTTTCGAAAACCCTTCAGTCGGCGAGAGCGTTAGGGCCATCGAAGGTAGTTACCGTCTGTTTCGCTTACGGACTCTTGAAAAAAAAAAAATTTTTTTTAAATTTCATCGTCAGGAAATTAGGTTTAATCGTCTTATCCGGATGTCGTCTTTTCTCCTCTCTCTCTCACGTGACTAAAATTCGGATAGATTCTAAAATAGCAATGCGACTCCAAGTTATTAAAGTTCTAAATTAAATTCCGCAAAAGACCGTAATACGCCAATACGTGGGTGGGGAAATAGTTTGCCGGTGCTTGCAGGCTACCGGTAGGCTAAGTCAGAAGAGTTGACATTAATTGGACCGTCTTGACAACTTTCATTCATCTCCTAACAAGCTACATTCGTCCCCATCCGTATTACCAGTTACCTCGCCCGCTTGCTGTAGACGCGGCTTTAGCTACTGCCACGTTTCAAGAGCGATTGCGTATTAGAGCTTACTCTGAAAGCTCGTTCCAATTTCTGAGCGAAGTACTTATAGCCCCTACAAGGTAGAATAGTTGTTTTAACAATTTTTGCTAGGTACTACATTCTTCTATAATTATATGTAAAGATTGGAAACATTGGAAGTATATGCTTGCACCATTCTTTCTAATTTTTTATTTTTTTGTTTATCTTTTATCTTTTTCAATGTATCATTTAATTTCGCTGTTGCATTTTTATTTTTTTCTTTCTTATAAATTTCTAAATTTTATCAATTAATGTGAAAATTGTTATTAACATTGTTAGTCATGAAAACTTTATGTAAACGTGAACGTTTAACGTAAGAACTTTACGTAGAGGAATATTTTTTAAGAAACGTGGATTTTCCCAGATTTGAGGATTTGCTCGGTTTTATAACTCGATAGTTAACGACATACGCGCGCGTAGTTATACATATTTATCGCAATATATATATAAATATTTGTGAAGTTACTGATTCTCTATTGTACTGAGACGATTTGGTGCACTGCATCCCTCATTACCCCAACTGCATACAACAATGAATTTAACCGTCAACGAAACGCATTCACAACGGAGACAGGCACTGTCAGCGCATGCGACTGGCGCTGAAGCATCGGAGAATTCCATATGCAGGTTTGTTATACTGGGTTTAACTTGTGTTATTACTGCCCCAACAAGTCAAACAATGGGGAGAGCACACCGCCGCTCCTTCCTGAAGTTCGTGATAGGTACGCTGTTCCATAAGCCAGCTCCCGAAACCAGGAACGCGGGCTATCGCAGGGAAATTGGAGAGAATTCGGTGGAAAATTCGTGTCTGTGGTCTGGCTCTTACACGTACCGCATTTCCGAGTCTTCCACTATTGCCCTCCTGGTACGCGCTCGTTCGCGATTTCCCGCGCGTCTAATTATATTACGCGCCGGTAACGAATGTTTGCTTCGCGTGATTTCGTTCCCGCCACGCTTTTTTCTCTTTCGTCGATCTCGCTCCGAGATCTTCCGAATAACGAACGCACAAACATCACGTAGCAGCCGCAATCGTAGAATTTATCGAATCCTATTGACCGATCTCTCTGAAAATTTGCGCTATTGATCGATATCGGATATTAGAGTTTATACAATGAATGTAATGATTTCCGCGAGGTGGAAGAAACGAAAATAGTTTTGTTTGCATCCAAGATAGATTTATTTTCTAAAAAATTATCACGAATAAATTTATTATGAAGTATTACATGTAAACTCTGGCATTTTAGAACAATGTATGTTTAACAGTAACGACTATAGAGAATTAGAAATTGTTTTCCAATCCAATCAGTTGGAATTGAAATTTGAGGGAATCAATACTGGAAATTAATACCTTTCTAAAAAACAGGAGTGCAGCGAACATTGTAGTCAGTGTTACATATTACATCATGATAACGATGTAATCGAGATGGATGCTACAGCGAATATGTAAGACAATGTACTAAATTTCGTTATATTAATAACGAGACGTATGTTTGCGCCGTGTTAACGATTTGGTTTAATTTTTTGCGCGCGATGATACGCCTTTCATAACGCTATTCTGTTTTTTTTTTATTATGTCTCTATTTCTTTTATTTTCACGTCGATCTGCTCTCCCTTCATTCGAGTCCAGGCTTTTGTCTGCTTTTGCTCGACTTGACGTCTCGTTTCCTCCGCGTTAAGGGCTGCTTCTCGGCTGCGCGTCTGCTTTTTTCAGCTGCGCGAAGAAGGAAGCCGCGATGCCAATATCGCACAAAGATTCATCTCGGTTCGGGTAGAAGCTTGCCGTAACAATCACGCTGATGGAACCACGTGTGTGCGTGCGAGGGTGGATTTTGTCCCTCAGTGATAGGATTGATCAAACCATGAAGTTCATATTCCATAGAATAGAAAGGCTTTCTTTTGATTACCGTCAGTGGGAGTAACGATCGATGTGAAATGAAGTCTATTTGTTCTGCAGTAGCATGTAGAAATATAGAAAAACTGAATGTAGCGTAACGGAGTTGTAAGTAAGGCAGAAATTAACAATTTTGCATAAGTATGAAACGGAATCTAATTAGTTGGATTGCCGATCAAATCTTTTTCCTTTTTTTTTTTTCTTTTTTGAATGAGTGCTAAACGCAGTACTTTCTTGTTGAGAAGAGAAATATACCGATTCTATCGATTTAATTTAAAGTTTCCTTCAGATTGTCGAACTCGGCCCATTGCTTTGGCGGCAAACTTTATGAAGGAAGTAGAATAACTTTGCCGTGCGCGAAATATCGATTTGTTCCTCGCGGTGTTCTTTATGAAAAACGATATCAGAAGCGGGCGAGGAAGAGTTGTGAAAAATTAGAAATTTTCCTGCTGACTTTGCGTATCATGAGCCAAACAGCATGTGCCCGGAGATAATCAATTCTCTTTGTGACCCCATTCTTCTTCGAACTTCATCAATTTTCGTCAACTGACGATTCTCGAAAAGCGTCCTCGTCGCGTTCGGTCAAGTCGGTGGGAGTTGTGACCGAAGTACTCCGTCTTACGATAGTTTCTGCAGTTTGTGCAACATCGCAGCGTGCACAGGACATTAATATTCCTGTCACGCGGGCCCTTTCGAAAACCCCGGCCCGGCGCACTGTTCTCTCTGTTCGCTGTTCGGTACCGATGGTGAGTCGATATTAGCCGAAGCCGTATCCGGAATCTCATCGCGGCATTTCGTCCCCAATTCGAATTCCACGAAATCCTTTCGACGAAGCCAATCCGCTCTTATCCACGGCACGGACCTCGCGCTTCACGTTCAAAGGAACACACATAT
Organism: Solenopsis fugax; assembly: GCA_003595255.1. Lineage (NCBI taxonomy): Eukaryota > Metazoa > Arthropoda > Insecta > Hymenoptera > Formicidae > Solenopsis > Solenopsis fugax. The sequence goes on along the minus strand of QKQZ01045093.1, from coordinate 31,828 downwards.
ATATATATATAGATTCCTGAAAAGTCCTCGACATGGAAGGAGAGAATTGCGGCAGTCTGAGGGAAGAAAACCCTGCGAACCCGCCCAAACTTCCGGAGGAACGTCACTGAAGGTCCCGAATATTTTCTGCGAGTTCTTCTGTTTTTTTCCCCTTTTTTTTCTCTTTCTCTTTCTTCATCTTTTATACGCACATGTGGTGTGTATGTGCGCACTTTTCTATTCTTTTTCGGCAAGACGGACTTAAGCAACTGCTCGGATGGCACATGCCGTTCGTCTGGTATTGAAAGGGCGACACTACTCCCTGGCGCTGTGGTCTGACTTTACAGCTAGCTTTACTACTATGACACCGCTCGAATCTGCGCCCCGTTCGAAGCTCAAATTTTGAACAATATATTTTGTGTAATCGATAATTATATCATCTGAAAAATTCGTAATTTCTAAGCAAGGAAAGATTAATAATACTATTTCTCTCAATGTCAAAATAATGATTTTATTTCATTGGTTTGCAGTAATGTTGAATATATATGAAAAATATTGATGACTGTATAAAAATCTTTTTCCTTCTAAAAAATTAACTATTTAACATATAAAAAATTAAATATTCAACGTTAAGCTTGTTTACGATGTGTTTTACTATCAATCCCTACTATCATGCTTAATGTACACTATTAACGGAAATATTATGTGCATAAATCTCTGTGTGAATTGCATATATAGTTTATATAAAATGGATATATTTACTGGTTTCGCGGGATATCAGTATGCAAGGACAATTTTTATAGCTTGAGACGCATCGATTTTGCCATCCTTCCCCTTATCAAGATATAACTTTTATGTTCGCTTTTATAACTATATCCGTCAGCTTACGATAGTCGCCGAACGTGATTCGTTGGAAGCTTAGTATTTTTACATTTCTTGGAACTCTGATAACTATATATATGTAAATTTGCTTTTGCACTTGCATCTAAAATGGTAAAAAGCATTAAATTTGTGGATGTGGCTGCACTTTTGTAACAAAGACACAATTAGTATTTCTTTTAGATATCTATGTAAGTTTTTTCTCTAGCAAATACTTTGTTTTTAGTATGCAAGTCTCACAGGATTTTCTCACTCGACAAATATACTTGTTTAAATATCTAATAATAGTTCAACGAGATGCATTTAATCTACTTTTTCGATGAGATCCAAAGAAATATTTCTTTCGACAAAATGTGCGCAGTCAGTTTGCCCGTGCATTTTTCTCGCAAAAAGTGCATCTCGAGATTGGTCCCGCTATCTCCCGCACGATCGGTCGCTATGATTTAAAGCTGCTCGTAGTTGTCTTCCTCAGCTCGCCGCAATTATCGAACGATCGCGTTTCGCGTGCGATGCTCGCGTGTGGTATTGACGGTGTGTCGAAAGGCGGTGCCAGCGATATGAAAGAGCGATATACACGCGTTAGAAGTGGATGCCGGCGGAAGGAAAATCGTGCCCGATTCATTAAAGTCCCTTTAGTCAGCGCGCCGCCGTTTTATTATATGCTGAACGTTGATTTAGGGATTCGCGACGGGGTGCGGACCAGCCGCGGTGCATTGTCTCGCCATTCGCCCCATGCTGGGCATTGTTATCCTCCTCCCCCATTGTCCAACGTATCGACTTTCTCCTCTCTCTCTCTCTCTCTCCGTCTCTTTCTCTCTCTATTCCTCTCTTACCCTTTTGACTCTTGCCCATCACCCAGGCATCCACGCGTGCACTCGTGTTGCGAAACGCCGAATGAATGAGCCAAGAGCGTTTTCCGTGAATTAATTGTCTGGGGTCTGGGCAACCTGGATTTTTCGATGCGGTCAGTCCAACGAATTAATTCATTAAATCGTTCTTGAATATTCAGGATCACATTGACGTGTAGCATAATTCCAGATATTTTAGGCATCGCTAATTAAACAATATCGGATATTATCACTCTTTAATATTGACGTGGAAGACTGAATTTTACATTATGGAAACATTATTAATATTTCATATAGATCGCAGAATAATGACAACATATACTTTCCATTATTATTTTAATTGTCTTCCATTCCATTTCTCGTTCAAGGCGGACCTTTAAATGTTTTTTATATTTGCGCGTGTAGAAGTTAAATCAGACTTTTAAAAGATTTCGGGTTTTTTTTTGCTCGACTTCGTATGATTAAAAATTTTTTGGCTATACGGATAAAATAAAAGAGAAACGAAATCCGAATATACATACAGTGTTATACGTCCAGAGACGCGTACAATGCGCGTCTCTGGTCAGTAATACACTTTATGGTACGTGCTTTTTTGATCACACTCGCCACGAAACAGTACATAGAGGGATTAGCGCTGTACTGCACATAGCTATACTACACTGCATTACACGGAAGTCTCTCGGTATGACAACTGGCTTAACGCTCTCGGCTCGGTGTATGCACTTCGTATGCACGGTTCAAAATGTAGAAACAGACAGCGGCCACTCTGTAGCATCATCCGCGGATCGCGTGCGATACAGTGGCTCGCAATCAGTACGAATGCTCACCGGCGTCGCCTGTGTTAAACAATGGCGCGCTACGGAGACGATCCAGCGTAACATCCCGTGTTCTACGATTGTGTCGCATCGTTCTCGCATTGTTACGATCGAGACACTGTAACGCCGCGGCGGGGCCGATTCTGCGACAGTGTCTCTTCCGTCGATGCATCCATCGCCGATGCACCGGTGCGGCGTTTCCGGACTCGTGTTCGCGATTTACCGCGGCGGCAGTGGCCCTCTCCTCCTCCTGGTTCCTCCTCCTCCTCCTCCTCCTCCTCCTCCCCCACGGTTAACCCAGCTACTCGACGAGCTGGATTTGAGCATCGAGAGACCATCGATATCCATCGGGACGTTCTCGACGTCCGTGACAGACGCGTGTGCCCCGGCGCGTGACGAACAGCGAGCATAGCACCGCGATGCACTCTCGCCTTTTGTCTCTCGCGCGACCTAAATTCCTTGTGGCCCTAAAAGTTCGGCCGACGCTAGATGCGGAATGCAGAAGTGGGAACGTTCGTCACGGAGGATTGTAAAACAATCGGTCTTGCGCCCGCATTGCGAAATTCCGCCGATTCCGCGAGCATTATTTGATATTGGTAAAAATTTAAAAAGTATAGTAAGTCTAACAACGCTTTCTATTTAAAAAGTTACGAAATTATTAATTACTTTGAGAGTTTTATTTTTTGCAAACTTTTGTTGTAATATTTTAACAGCCAGAAAGTTTTCATACAAAAACTGAGAAATTATTTTATTTTTGTTCTTATAGCTTCTCGAGTGTTAAGGATAATCCTTAAAACTTGTGCGGAGATGAAGGTGGAAATGGAGATAAAAATTTGAAAAAAAAAAAAATGTATTCCTAGTTGCTGTGGTTTAAAAAAAATTTTTTCGGGTGTTAACAATTTTTCAAAGGATTAAAATTGCATCGTGAAAATGTAACTTTCTTTCTCTTTCTCTGGCGAGAGGAACCTTGGGCTCTCGTCGATGGGCGAAAGGAAATTGACTTGGAAAAATGTTATAAAAAGCGTAACGACTCGTCCTGTCTCTAGCAGGTCTCGCCGCGGGCCAGGAAATTGATTTACCTGCACGCGCAGATTTATCCTCGCCAGGGAAAAATAAATTCCCTCTCTTCCCTCACCATATATCGACCGCGAACGAGTTCGATGAAACGTTCTCGCACAATCTTCTCGTCTGTCTGCACGTCGACGTGCTTCGCGTTACGTTCGCATAATGCTGTCCTTTCAGTCTTAATGTGCTCGCTATTGTTCGGGTCAGCGTTCCTTTAGCATGGCAAATAAATTGCAATGATCGTTAGAGTTAAAGAGATTCTTTAACCTTTATTCGAGCGACTTGGTATAGGTGCATATCGATCGGGTCTTTTTAAACCGGATTTTATTACTCTATACTTGTAACGCGATAGTCTATAGACTGTAATCATGTATTTACGTACTCTCTCTGTGTGGAAGGTTATCATACAATATGCACGGTAATGCGTACTTTTACCATTCCTCTGCCAGGGTATAATTTTCGCGGTGTAGCTTTGTAGTCAACGTTACATGAGAGAGAAATTATCCGGTATTTTTTTTGGCGTTACGTTGAGATGTGGATTTAACGTACTGATTTCCAGTACAATGCGCCTTCTCTTCTCACGTAAAAAAGAAAATAGTTGTAATTCGCAAACTGTATTTACGGATATTTTAAGGCGAGACTGTTACTACATAAAGGTCGTAACTGATTTGACTGAAAAAAAAAAAAGAATTTAATATTCATCCATCTATCACGAAATTTTCTTGGGGCGTAAAGGGTTAATTGGCGCATTACTCTACGATTCTGTGCGCTATGCTCGATGTAACGGACAGAATACGCTCCAACCGGGTAATATTTCCCCTCGCAGTATAATGATAAGCGTTGTCGGAATGACGAATTATAATCGACCCCGTCCCGCGTTCTCCTGAAGAGATCTTGAATTCTGGAAACGGACGGTCGTTTGGTGATGTGCCATTTATCCCAGTGAAATTACTCGTGAAACGAAAGTTTCCCCGGAAATAATGGTCGCAACGGGTGCGTGAACTGTGGAATTTCTTTCGGAATATTCTCAAGTCCGACGGGAGACCTATGACTTAATGTCGCGCTTCTTGACATTAAGTATGATATTTCCTTGACCGTTTAATTTGTTTCAAACGGTAAAGTCCATGATAAAACTGATTGCGCGGAAAAGAGGGATCCTTAAAAATCCATCTTTAAAAAATAGCGTTTATGTGAAAATCGTTGTTTACGATTTACCTTTGTGTGCGATATATGTATGCGAGAAAACTATGACGCGCGGTATATTTTTTTTGTTTAAAAAATAAACCGTGTTAATGGATCGATTCCATCGTAACGAATCGAATGGTCGCGATGTGTTTTCCAGTTGTCCGCGCATCATAACAATTTTATTCTAGTTTGCTCCACATTTTATTTTCGCGACGTATTTTCATTCTATTCGGATACAATTTTTTTCAATCACAGTGCAGGCCGATCCGCGCCCGTAGCTATTGTTATAAAAAATACCAAGAAGGGATTTGCTCGCCCAAGGGAGATCTATGATTAATTCCGCGATTTTGCTGCTCGAGCGATTCCGCTAGTTGGAACTGTAATTATTATTCGCTACGGTAACGCAACTCCGATCACGTTCGTCGGTACAGCGATGTGGAACGAGAAGACGCGCACTAATTTTGGATTTCCGATCCAAGTTCCGCTTTATTATCGTGAAACTTCCTTCATCTTACGTTGTCGCGGCCTGCAAATAGGCGTGCGAGCATAGTACGTGTGCGTAGCTCTTAGGTTCGCTCTTAGATTGCAATCAATTCGACGAGCAACGTGCCGCCGACTGATTGTGCCAATACACGTCGCTATCTCCTCCGGTCGCGCCCCATGTCCAATCGGTAACTTTACGCTTTCTCTTCTCGTTCCGTCTCCATATCCTCGTCTCATCGGTCTCTTTTGCCTACTTTGATTCCCTTTGTCTCTTCTTCTCTCATTCGTATCGTTCGCCGTCTCTCCTCTTTCCTCTTTGCCGTAGGTGATTATACACGGAGCTATTCGTAAACTTGACTTCAAAGACTGCAATTAGCGGGGCAAGAGGAACAATAAAAAAAGACATGTTTAATCTGTTCATTCAAGGAGAAATGTTTGCGCGAGCAAAGTTTTATGTTTTCGCTCCTTTTTTTTTTTTCTCTCGTCGTTTTCGCGTTTTCAGTATCATCGTCGTTGCCGACGAACGCGGATTTTCTCGAAGGACTTTTCCGCAAAGTGCCTTCGTCGCGCGGGACTTTCCGTAGGATTTTCGAGGGAAAGTTAATCGCGCAAGAAAGTTTGTGTTGGTATTACCCCGTTTGGTATATGCACTCGCTTGCTTCGTTCAAAGAAGACCGCGCTGGCCGTCAGAAGACGACGCTTTACGACACTCACGTCCCCCTGAGCGAGTCTGCCGGCTGAACGATAATTAATCAGCCGACTAATAAGCTTCCGTCTCATGGCGGCGGCACGGAGAGAGAGAACCTTCGACCTTTGAGCTTCGATTTTGACGAAGATTACACCGCCGCGCGGTCGCGCTGGAACGACGAATCCAAAGCGTTGCAGCCTTTTAAAAACGCGGAAAGGGCACAGGCAGGGCGCGCGCGAGGAGAGAGTTGCATCGATCTAATCGTTAGGTAGATGCTGCAACCACCCTCAAAGCCGCAAGTAATTAGAGAAAAAGTCGCGTCCCAGATGTGGACGGCCATATCGATCGATTCTCGTCGGTTCTCGTCGGTTCTCGCGCGCGCACGCCTCGGGGAAAAGAAAGGAAAATCTACCCGCGAGAGAGGAAAAGGCACTCGTGCGGATGTCAAAAAGACAATTTGTTCTGGCAGGCCGGTTTTCATTGTACACGTTTTTTTTTTCTACGTGTCGTTAATTGAACAGAGGAAAAAGATAGATATTGCACACGTACAACATTCTTTTCTCTTTCCTTTTTCGATGGCCCTGGTTGCTTCATCATGTTACTGCTTCATGATTTATACCTTGTAACATATTAAATTTACAGTTTAAAGTAAGAAAGTAGTAATGCATAACGGAGAATCTTTACGCTTTGCGAGATTATATCTTATGCTGCATTAAGCGTAGGCGAACACGGAGAAATCTTTTATTTTAAAAATATAAAACATTTGAAGGTGCATTAGAATTTTGTGATTTTTATATTTTTTAGTCATCCGATTAACAACGATTTTTATTTATTTGCGGTAAGCTCGTTGTAAGCTTCTTGTTTTATCGTTGATGCTCAATACTGGCGTAGGCACATCTGTTATAACCATATAGAAAGTTCCAGCACGAGTACTCCATTATCTCGTAAAAATACGACTCTCTTTCGGGAAGGGGGGGGGAGGGATAGGGGCACTGTAAAAAAAGGATCGCGATCGTTCATACCGCGATTTAATATCAGATTAACGAGGCAATTTGCGTCGAGGTAGGAGAAGAGTCGTTTAATCGACGGGGGCGGCCAATTTGTCATCGACATCGATACCCGTCTACTCGTAATTTCGTACCGCGAACGGTAATTTTTATAATTCTTGTGGCTCGTAGATCAAAAAGGCGATCTGCGCCAACTTTTCGAGATCACCGATTCGGAAACTAATAGATCTTGCCATATAATATATATTATCTAGAGTATAATATACGGGATGTGCTAGTCCTGCATCGCGCACGGGAAGCATCATGCTTTGATTGATAATTAATCGCCTCAGGTAGTCCTGAAATAGTTGTCGGTACCTCATTGATAATTGACACGCTTAATGCGAACGCTATTGATTAAATGCGCCCGACAGGAGGGCGCATCCCCGCGCTTGTTTACAATGCGCCGCGTTACATATTCATAGGAAATTAATTAATTTTGATAAATTCGGTACGAACGAGCAACATGCAATACAATTTAAAAGGCTTCCGCGGCGCGTGCGCTTATCTAAATTACACATTAACGAAATTATTTATTCGAGAGGCGGAACAAAGTGGCAACGACGCGACCGGCGGGCTGGGCGGTAGGGGAAAGCAATTAATTCGAATGAATTTATCTCGAAATAGCGCGCCAACGCTTGCTGTTTCGCCGTCCCGTTCCTTTTGCGCGAACCAGCGTATATCTTCTCATCTGCTTCAAAATGCACATTAAATGCCTTATCGCGGAAATTTCCTCCTTGGCAAAGAGAGGAAGATACGCTTTGAGTAGGTGGGATTGCGTAGGTGAATTANAAAAAAAAAAAAAAACCCGGTTTGCACTTTATATACGGCGGTATAAGAGGTCGAGACACGTGGCAGAATCGCGTTCTGAATTCCAGCGAATATTATTCCGCCCTTGTTCGCATACAATATCAATCGATACGCTCCACTTTTTACCGGCCACGATATTTTCCCTAGATTATGCTGGATTTGATGTCGTGGAACGGTGCCGATGCCATGCGGCGAATGGCGGTCGTATTTAATGGATAGTTAAGTAGAAGAGGTTTTCTACGTGGCTCGAATACTCGTCGACTGCATATGCGCCGGGCATACGTACGATAAAACGCAACGATGGCGCCTAGTGAGCGTGTCTCGCTCTTGCGTACCTCTTTGCATCTTTCCTCCCGCTACACCTTCATCGTCCCTGCGGTACACTTGCGCAGGATGCAGTAACAGTAAAGGAAATTTGGAACAGACCAAATTAACTTATTATTTCAGTTCGAAATAATTCTCATAAATATCATGGGTTCGTAAATTATTTTATATACACAATTGTTAAAAGTCTTATACCGAGACACAAGGATAGAATCTTAAGGCTAATATTTGTTCAATATTTTATATATACAAGATGCTTCGAAATTTGTAAATAAAAATACTATAACAAGAAAGTTTTCAAAAAAATAAAATAAAATAATTATTTGTAAATTTTTATTTCAAACAGCAATTTTTTTGAGATACAAGAATAAAGCTGACTAATCACAAACTACGTTAAGACTGTCGTGCATGTATTAGTGCTCGTATAATAGGTGACTTGATACATAATGTGATCTCTGATTGATTAAGCTCTTATATCTCACGCAAACTATCGCTTGAAATAAAAATTTACAAATAGCTATTTTATTTAATGTTCTACACTGAGAGAAATGTTTTGTAAAATCAACCAAAGTTTGGTTGATTAGTGATCAAATGAATTTTATAGTGATAGTTACTAAATATATAGTTGTTTTGACCAAACAATTTGTAGTCTTAACCAAATAATTATTTTCATACAACAAATTACAAAAAGTTTTTGGTTTTTTTGTTAAATGTAACAAAGTTTTTGGTACCAGTAACTATAAAATTCATTTGATCACTATACTACCAAACGATTTCTCTCAGTGTAGAACATTAAATGACTTTCTTGTTATAGTATTACATTTAAATTCGCAAATTTTGGGACAATTCAAGATCACAATTTAAAGGATAAATTTTCTGACAAACCTACAATGACTTTATGTTCTTCACGTAAATTTATTTCATAATAAATCGCTTCTATTACAATACCATTATCATGCGAGCATGCAAATTTATTAGCACAATTTTAATGTTTCCATTACTGCAGTCATCTCTAAGACATACGTTTTATAAGCGGAAGATTTTAGGTTCATATCAGAGATGCCATTATTGTAGTTCTTTTATGCAATCGCGACTCGTGGCGAGCACGCACGCACGCTCCTCGCGTATACGTGTCTCGCTATATTTGTCGGCGATGTGTAGCACGAGAAGTGGTGCATAACCACACCAAACACGTATCCACCCCCGCGCCTCGCCACCCGGCGTTCTCATCCTCTCCGACGGCGTTGGCTGCACCGGGGATTCGTATAGACGGTTTTACGGGCCGCTTTAGATTATACGCCTGAGATAACGGGCGCAGGAGCGAGCCTTTATTTGCAGTCGGGTGAAAGTATGCGAGCGTGCTCGCGCCGCTTTTCCACGGTAATGCGTCCGAACCAACCCCGGGATTCGTCGCCTCTTTCTCCACTTTCGGCAACGCGAAAGGCGATTTCTTTTTCCCTCCTTTCCCTCGCTTTCTCAACAGTCGCGCGGTCGAGACCAAGTTCGGCCGTTCCCTTGGCGGAAAGGGGCGATTTATATCAGGACCTGGAATAAGAAGAGCAGCGGGATCGGTTTTAGTCCTGATCTGCACGATATCCGTGATTTCGTTTAATAGTACGAATTTATATGCCCAGCCCGTTCGGGCGATGTCGCAATTGTGGCGTGACTTATGACACGGGTTAATGTGGAGCACCATTCGTTGAAAGATCGTCGGAAAATAGATCGTTGTTTGAGAAACATCGGAAAATAATTCGCCATGATTTATATTTAAGCTTGATAATTAGCATCTGGTTATATATTATAAATGCAACGAGTATTCGAGCTTTGACAAGTGTTAGCAATTTATTCGATGCACGATGCCGCTTATTTGTAATCCGAATTAATCTATTTACATGTCGCTATTAATAATTAAGAATTATCAGATTCAAAATGAACACGTTCGAGTGTTTTCGGATTTTAAACGTTATGTTGGTCGCTTCATTGCAGCTGCGCCACATCCAATCTCAATGCATGGACGTTGTCCGACGTAAAAATCATCGTGGCGTCATTAAATTCGCGCGATATTTCCCGGCGGTCTCTTCAAACGGATCTCGATTCCGAGCGTTTTCCTGTTTGCAGCGACGATTGCCGTTATTGAGCGAATCCACGGGCTGTAAGGGGGTGGATGGTGGAGGTGGTCTCTGCTCGTCAATCGCGGTTTCTATCCCGCGGAAACTCAGGGGGGGGCGACTACACATTGGGGCCTGCAGTTTCATACGAGAGAGCACTTGTCGCGCTCGTAAAAATCAGCTTGATCCCTTTATCGCCGATATCCTTGCTACTATACCTCTATAGACATGGATTTCTTCTCCTTCTCCCCCTTTTTCCTTCACCTACTCTTTGTACAGTATTAACAACCGGTTCCATCGTCGTGAACATTGGGTCCACATCAGCGAGAGGCCGTTCGCAACATTACGATGTGGAATATTTTCGTTTATTATCGGAAATAATAAACGCGAAGCTCCTCGTTCTCGTTGGCAGAATATGAGAGCAATCGAGCCGCGCGAGCCGCGTGGTGAGGGGATGATTTATTTTCGACAGAATTATTACTTGTTTTTCCCGAACTGTTTACCGTGTCCCGTGCGGTTCCGCGGAGTTTGCGGATCTTCTCTCGCGCGCACGAGCCCGCAGACGGTATAAACAATTAATTTTTTTATATGTATTTTTCATAAAAACAGCCCGGGAAGGTATTCTGGAACTGAACCTTTCACCGCTAATTATTATGATCGCTCTGCCGGCCATAAAATTTCACAACAAATTCTATGAAATTTTCCCTGAGCGCGGAAACGCGCCGCATTTAGATTCGCCAATGCTCGCCTCGCGTTAACTCACTCGCGGGATATCGAACGCGCATTCCTGTTACCCCACGCTCTCGCGGTTTCATCTTCTTTTTCCACCGCGCCGCCGCGTCAGGCGGCACGGTGAAATAAAGGAAATATAAGCCGGGGGAATGGCGCACTCTCTCCGCGCCGCGGCGAAAAATCTGACACTTTTCGTTTATCCGACTAATCCGCGGAAAATTCTGCATTCGCCGCACGCCCTCTCGCCGCTTTTGTGCGCGTCTCGCTTCTTCTCGATGCGTGCGGCCGCGTATTTGCGTACACCTACCTGTTCCGCCATTTTCACGGATTCTAAAAGTNTTTTTTTCTTTTTACCTACACGAGTATAAGGCTTTTCTCTTTTTCTCCCTCTGCTCCTTCTCGCCATTCGTCTCCTTCCTGTCTCCTCTCGGTTATCCTGCTTGGATTCGCTTGCCGAGACCGAGTTCGAGGTCGCATATCGATTTGCCGCGTTGGCACCCTCGAATCCTCGTAAAGCCCCATGCTTCATACGCATCGCCAGGAAATTGAAAGATATCGTGTTCCCGGCACGCGAGAAAGAAGGAGAGAGAAAGACTGCCACTTTCGATCGAAAATTGCGTGTTTTCCGAGCGTGTGCATCTCGAAGATGACGAGTTTCACGAACGTTTTTCTCTCGTCGGAAACGGCGCGACGCGAGAGACTTTGTGCTCTCGATGCGTTAGTGAATATTTAGATATCGCGCGGCGGCACTTCTCTTTGACGCGCGAACCCCGCGGAGAAAGGCGGAGAAAGCTTGACGCTTCGCGAATTCTTGCGGCGCACAAATACGTTTCGTTAAACATTCGCACGGGAGACTCGCGATTCGCCGACAAGTCGGGGAAAATCCGAGCGCTGATGCCTCGCGGAGCCCGTATACGCCGTTGCCGCCGCCGCGCGGCAATATGAATTTCTCTTGTTCGCCGCGAGGGACGGCAAAAGCTGCGATTTAAATTTAATTTGTAAAGTTTGCCGTGCGAAACAATAGCCGCGCTACGTTTCGCGCGCGCGGAATACCGTTTGACGTCCATTCTAATTTTCCGCATTGTCCAATTATTCCTACGATTGTTTTTGCGGATGTGAAATATTTCGCTGGAAATCGATTTCGCGCGCGTATATTTTCACATACGTGTGATGTTTTTCTACGTCGTGTCCGTCCGGATCCGCACCGTTTTACAGATTCGACTCTTCCGTTTGTCTAATTTCCGCGAAAATATTCCGCAGACACGCGAACTGCGGAGGGAGCCGCCGTGTGCGCGGAATGCTTATGGCCGCAACGTGAGCGCGATGCATACCGATTTGATTGGTGCCAACGGTAAATTTATATTTGCTTGTTCCGCAGCATGTACAAAGCAACGTGATTATACGCTTGCCAAAATGTGTCCACTATTAGTTTTTAACTATCCCGCAGTTGCAAATACGCGTAATTGGCTATTACTCTTCTTCCCTCATTAATTCCTTTCACAATTAATTTAATTCCGCGTTTTAATTGATTGATTTACTTAAAGAGTAAATGCATGGCAAAAATAACAATTTTATTTACCGAAGAGATTAAATTATCTCTAACAAAGTTTCTTAAACGATCATTCACTGCTGCGACTAACGCTATCGGTTCGCCTCTGCTCCACGGCGGCTGATAAGCCCGATAATTCACGGGGATACAAAGAACTAATTTTCAACGTGCTCCGTGGAGCACCGGCATGAACGGCTGGTAATTTCGTTTATACCCATGCTAGAGAGGAGTTAGGAGTTATACATCCTGCTGGAGTTGCGTGTAAAACTCATGAGGGGTGAACGAGAGGGAATGATTCATAAAAACAGTTCAAAATCTCTCTGTTGTAAGTCGTCCATTTTTTTTGTAAACGACACGATTCTCTAAATCTTTATGATTTTCTTTCAACACCATCGTGATTTTATTTGTGGTTTTATATATTAACGATCGTAGCGTATTCGAGATATTTTGATAGAGAATTTCTCATTTACCTCAGGTATCACGTACCTAGCTTGCTTTTAGAGAGAGAGATTTTGCGTGGCTAAATTGGATGCAAAGTTGTGAATTTATTTTAGGGAAATAACAATTCTCCTTTTAAATATTATTTTAAATATTGTTTTATTAAATATTATTTATTATTATTTTTAACCCTCAGCTGACACATTATATTGGATTCGATATTTTGCCACACATGGGTGTACGTCACTCGACCATTTTCAATTGCGTATATCTTAGTATCTAATGCATAGAAATTTGAACAATTTTTTCGATACGCCAGAAGGTCAAAAAGGAGACTAAATAGGTGCGAAAATCGAGAAGTTGAATGTATTCAAAATATTCGGAAGAGAAGGAGCGAACGATTTATGAATGCCAAGCATTTTTGTAAAATTGTCCGGGTGTGCTACACCCAGTGTGTCAGTTGAGGGTTAAGATGTAAAAAATTAATTTGTAATATAAAATTTTTTTACTCGAAGGCAGCGTCATTATCGAATAACGTCATTAATCTTAAATGTTTCTTAAGTCTTCACGGATACCTAGCTTTTATTTGTGTTGCAACAGTGATGCAGTATTTCTTGCTAACGAGATTACCTGCAGCGTTGCAGGATGTTCCACCCCACGTGACTTTAATCACAGATTACGTGTTTACTTAACACAAACGGGACATATTCTCCCTCCCCTGGTAACGATAAGAAAACTGGAGATAGTGTGTACTTTACTCTCGCTTATGAGGGCGATATTCCTAAATGAATACCCCACGCACGTGCGCGTCTCGAAATCGCAGTTCGCCAGTTTAAACGTCGAAATTTCGTTCTCCCTCGCGATCACGAGAAGGCCGTGCAGAGCACAGGGGGTTGGGGGGATCATATGTAAAAGCGACGCGCGCAAGTAGTTAGGGTGCTGCCGAATGGAAACGGGGCGGCGGTGCGAGGGGTCGGTAATGCCGGAGTAAGGGTAACAGGTGCTATCTAGAGTGGTTGTTACAGACGCACGTGCGCGTATACGTATATGTATATGCGTGCGTGCGTGTACGTGTTGTGTGTGTGTGTGTGTGTGTGTGTGTGTNGTGTGTTGCTAGCCGAGGCGAAGCTGCTCGCGAGAAGCCGCGACGATTCGTTCCATCTCGTGCGGTAGAAACACAGCCAGCTACATACTCTCACGCCATAGCGACCCCGTCGCTGCTGCCAGTTTTTACCGACTAATCCCGCCGAGCATTCGCAGTCGGATACGTCCTTGGCGTGCATACATCCCCTGGGGAAAGATTCGCCGTTTTTCCGTGGAAGTGTTTGCTAGGAAGTGTCATGCTCCTTTCTCACTTTCAAAGACGTAAAACACAAAATCAAATTGATTTATTGATTAAAACCTTTCTAAAAATACAGTCTTAAATCCGATTAATGTTATGAAGAGGTAAATCCATTTTTTATATTACAGATAATACGATATGTTGTTTAATTTTCAATAACACAGGCACTATATTAATAAAGCACATAATCAAAAGGCATGTCTGTGCTGCTGTGCATTACACGCGGCTTTAGTTTCATCCGTGTACGGGTAAATCCAAGTACAAGTTCGCCGGTACTCCGACACAGTCCATATGCTGCGGAGAATTTTGCACAAGTTTACCCAAAGAGAAAATCTCGTACATGTTTATAACCAACCAGGCATTATAATCTTTTTTCCAACATTCCCTCGCATTGCGCGGCATGATGTTAAGGTACTGGTAAACTTGTACTTGAATTTACTCGTTCGTTTAAAATTGTAAAGAAAGTGTGTCGGCCCTTTAGATCTCGCCGGCGAAGCGAGATTCACGGACCTGTTTCGCTCTGTATACGACACTGAACATTAATGCGATTTGTCGAACGTTATAATAGTAATAACGTATTGAGGCTGCTTTATTGATTTTACAATAATAATGGAGGGTACTGTTTATCCGATTACACTCGCTATATGTACCATAATGCCGTGTTCTTCTCGATGTATGCGTACGTGAAAACGTGTATGCGCTATAACATACGTCATGATTTTAATATAATTCGGTCGAATGTATACATGTATATATCTCGATGTAACTCACGGACGTAACCCGGCTACTGATATATCGGGAGCAATAAAAATTGAAATTCTTTAACAGCTCGAATATTTTCCTAAATTAAATTTTCTATTTTGTTCTCTTTTCAACGCCAATGATATATTCTGTTGTAATTGCCAATAATTAATTAATATTGCATGGACGCACGAGAGCGAATTCAACAACGTATATTTTTTAATATTGTTTTATTTATTTATCGTTCTGGTTGCCCATCTGTCGCGAGGTAAAATCGTTCTGCAAACTGTTGACAACATTTATGTTGCATACAGCGTGCCCTAAAATCATGATAAACATTTAGACGACGGTGCTTTTTATTTATTACCCAAGATGGTGGCAAAATCTCTCACGATGTTGCAGAACTCGACGAATAAAAAGCGATAAAAAGCAGGTGTTGAGCCATAGAAATTGCTTTCAGGTCAAAATTTGTGAGCTCGCAACAGTAAGAGAGAAAAAGGTCGTAAATCGATAAGTAGCAAGGGAGATGCCAATGAGTATGGAGTAGTCTAAAATCTAAAATATAGCATATACGTATTTTATAAAAAGAAAATTACGATTTTTATAGATTAGATGAAAGGTTAGAGTCGAAGACTTATACACGCGATGCGTCAATAGTTGAAAGGTTAGAGAGCCTCAGAATTCCTAAGGAAATATAAAGTATCGTTTTCTCTCATCTATGGATTCGATGCAACGTCGTATTTTAGTTTTACTATTTCTCGAGAAGCGTGGTTGACGCGCCGAAGATTCCATTTTCCACGACGGCGAGTCGCGGGAATATCTTTACTCACGTTATTTTTCTCGCGGCCTCCGCGCGAATTTCTCCATCGCGGCCGGATTGAACGGACGCTTTTTCACGCGCGCAGCCAGCCTGGGAAACGGAAACTGGCGCGTTGCGTGCACCGCACGCTCGACTCGCATATACCTACGTATTCTATCGTGCCATGCAATTCGCAGAAGGTGCATAAACCGCTTGTCGATTTCGGAATGCAAACCGAACTTTATTGAAATACACCGACGTTCCGCCTATCTTGCCGAGCTGCCGCTATTCGACTATCATTTGCGTATTTTCCAAGGAGAGACAATGTCTCTCGGTGTATCCTTTGCGCGCTTTTACATAGAAATCATTTTGTTCTAGCGTTATTTTCTCGCTTATCGGAAACGTGTATGTAATACTTAAAAATGGTATGATATATATTCATAAATTCTATACATTCTCGCATAATGTTACATGTATTATAATATTACGGGCAATGCATGCGAAAAATGCGTGGGATGCGGGGAAATTTAGGTAATGTTTAGGAGTATTAAACGATAATAACATTGCATAATGCTCCACCGCGGAATAATAGGCAGTTGTTAGCTCACCCCCTTTATTTTTCCCGCGTAATACGCTCGATACATTGGTTGGGCTTTTTCGGTGTTGTACTCACCAATTATTGGTTTCGGTTGTTCGACTTGCAACCGAAACACGCTTCGCTCGATGTCGCGGACCCTCGTTAGTAGTTCGGTATTACATTCTCTATCGGAAATAAAATATCGTATAAAGGCTCTCCAAGGGCGATCGACGGCGGGCGACGGCCGATCGATGTTCACCGCTAAAACACGTTGTGTAAATTTCAACATGGTTCTGCGGCTTATAAAAATGGGGAGAAAAAAATCACAACCGTCGCAATGCCTTAAATTTGCATCGGGCTTTCATATATCATGCGCCTGAAAACGCATATTTCCTACGCATTGACGCCATTTTGTTGCTATCTCGACAATATTTTCATGCGCTCGTGTTTGTTCAAACTTGCGTCGGACTCTTGAAAGCTCGATATCAATATGAAGTACCGATATCAATATCAAGTGTATCGTAAATTAAATTACATTTAATTCCAGAAATTTACATTGAAGTCTCAAATTATTTTTATTTTTATCGAAGTGAGTTTTTTGTGAGAAATAAAAATATGAATTCTATTACAAATTCTGTATACAAACTTGTTTTCTAGTATTTTCAAAATATAGCTCAGATAAATCTCTTTAAAAAGAAGATCGAAGGAGAAGCTTAAACTAAAAATGTCGCAAAGTCTGCAATCTATTGCGAGTAATACGATGTATCTTTGATAATAACGTTAGGAGACGTGTATTTTTGTGAAGATAAGGAAGATTTTATTTTTTACTTTTGCGTCGGTTGAATTATTATTGATGATAAATAATAAAACGAAATGTGTGGTCAAACAATAATTTATCTACAGTGGACCTTTCGGCATCGTGTTAGCGGAAGTCGTGCGGCAAACGGTAGAAAGGAGAGCGCGGATAGGGCGAGGTGGACGGATAAATTGATGGGTAGATACGGGTCGGAGGAAAGCAGAAAAGATAAAGAAGAGAAGGATACCCATTTTGGAACGGTGGTCGACTGTTCTTGGCTCTTGTCCAATTTCGGACGTTTCGATGTAGGAAAGAAAAGGACGAATGTCGAGAGAAGTGCAATAACAAGTGGGCGAACGGAGTTCACGTTCGAACATGACTTTTGCGATAGAACGAAACGGGGTTACGAAAAAGTATTACGTTCGCCAAGTTGAGAGTATCCAGTTTTAAGAATAGGTATATACTTCGCTCGGGGATATTCGTTTTCTCGCACATTAAAACTCACAACTAGATGTCGTAACTTTGACAGGGTTTTACTCTGTCTGTCTCTTAGAAAAATCCAATTCATGTTATATTTTAATGCATATGGATTATTTTAACGAAAATCAGGAGATAAGAAAATTAATATAGTATGTAATACTATTAATATTATTATAGTAATAATAATACAATTAATATTATTATAAGTAATATTCAGGGGCGGCGTTTTGCATGTGGAATGATGGAGTACTCCACACATGTGAATTTGGCATATGTTGAATTTCCACACATGTCCAACCTAAATTTTTAACGAATAATTGTTATAATGGTCCAATAAATTATAATTTATTGGCTTTTTTATTGGCGATATCTCAATGAACAATGCTACGGAATCTCCTCTAGGCGACCAATCGAATGTGGGAACGGCAACATTTGATGTAGGGACGTGTAATAATTCATAAATAAAAATAATATTCGACAAGTTTCATTTGCAATAAATTTGTAGAAAACATAAAATAAATATGTATACTCAATATAAATATAAATAAAAGGCAACATAAAGAAAACAATAATATAGCACAGATCTCCTAGGAACGTCTATGGGACGTCCACGGGATGTTCAAAGGACGTTCTTGGGACATCCATTGGCTAAAGTGTGCTGTTTGGGAAGACAATATGAAGCCGTATGTGTAATTTATTTTTTAATTTTTTAAAATTAAAATTTTTTTCGAGGGGGTAACCACTCTTGAATTCTGGTGTACAACCTATTAGAAGTCTGATGAAGTCCGGTATAATTTGATGAATTTTATGTGTTATACCATGATATTTAGGCTTTTATAACGAATTTTTGGTTGAAATCAATTAATCAGTTATTAAAGAGAGACTTTTGATGACCTTTTTTTAAGAAAGGTCTTTTAGCAATCGTAATAAATTCCAATGAGTCCGATGAAGTCCATTGAAGTCCGCAGTGTACACCTATTTTCTGAGTGATTACCTCCTCGATTTTTAAAATTTTTACTTCTAAACCAGATCCCTCCCCCCTTCACCCGTTAGCTAGTCCACCCATGTAAGAAATTTACTTTGCCGGCCCTGGTAATATTATTAATTTGAGAAAATATAATGTATACGGGAGCAATTGGTATTATTACCAAATCCTACTGCAAATTAATCGATATTCAGTCATTTTTATTTATCTGGGGATTATTTTACGATGATCGATGCTCTGAAATAAATCAAGTAATTTTAGGGTAGTCTGTAACTTTGACATTGCACTCATAGCTACAGCATTAACTTGACATTTGCCACGTAGTCACTGTCGCTTGACACAAGGCTTATCAGCGCTAATGGCAACTGTACGATCGGGCGTTATTGTAAAATTTCAGCGGGCGAATCGCGCGACGTAAATCGGCCACTAACTGCCGGACGCTGCGTTAGCGTCGCCCGTGATGATTTGTCGCCTCGCTCGATCGGAAATAACGACCGTTTCGGGGCCAAGCTTAACGATCGCCGGATACGGAGTCACGTACCATCGCCCCGTCGACGTCGACTACGGGGCTGCAGCTGCACTCCCGTTCGTGCTACGCTTCGTCCGAGCGTGTTTATGCAACTCGCGCGCTCGCCGCGAGCGTTCGCGATCGTCCCTCGGCGCTCTCCGGCGAATAGTAAACTCCGCGGTTCCTCCTCGTCGGAATTGCAAATACTACACGCCGTCGGTATATTTTAAAACGAACGCTTCCCGATAATAGGTTCACCGTGGAATTTTCACCGAATCCCTGACCGAATGGCGCCCGCGACGACGATTCATCGCTTTGGACTGGACGCGGGGAATTGGTATTTTTTTTTTTTCGTATAGCGTTGTATTTTCCTTTCCTAGGATTGCAGACAGTTTGTGTACTTGCAAATGTATGCAAGTTGTGTGATATAGATAGCGCAAAACGTATTCTCTCTTGCCGGAAACGAGAACGTCGGTGAGAGTATCTGTACGGATTACGGATAAGTTAACGAAGTATCAGTATTATTTTAAGTTATACGTGTTGCATGTGATCTTTGTTATCGATAGTATGTTACGTTAAAGCCTGTATTATGCATATAGGTTTGTTAGATATTGATTTACATAGATTTACATTTTACTTTTATTCAAATACTTGTACTACATGGGCATAAAAAAAAATCAATTTTTGTTACAAAAAGACAATTGTACTTCTAATACAATATATCTCTTATCACAGATTGCATTTTAAAAACATAAATTTTTAACGTTAGAAACATTAGATTACAATGATTTTAAATTATATTACGATGTGTTGTATTTTTTTAAAATAAGATGCAAATTAAATAATGCACAAAAAGGACATTAATTACGCAGGCGGCTGTACGCGATGCAAAAAGCGGTGCGACACGCGGCGAACTTTGCTACGGAATGGCGGTCGGTTGCTCTCGGTGCGTCGATGCGCGAAAATAGAAAAATTCGCATGGCAAGCGTAGTGTGGTAAGATGGCCGACGCGGAACCTTGTGCCAATTTCTAGACCGACTGAATTTCCTAGAAGAGCCACCGCGACCGGACAAGCGAAAAAGCGACGTAATGGCGAAACGGGGAGCAGAACGGGGTTGCGGGCTCGGGGAGCCGGGCGAGGGGTGTCTATTATTCACGCGGCGACGGCGTTAAGCGGGACGTAATTGTGAATATTTTTGCCGCATCTGCGCTGTCGCTCAAGACGATGGCCCACGTCCAATTGTCTCGGTTCGAGCCAACTTCGGCTCTCCGTTAAAGCCGTCGAACTTGGCTCTGCGGCCACTCGAATTCCGTCTCATGGAGCACACACTCACGTACGACGACGCTGTAGCCGCACATACGACGCGACGACGTGCATATCACTGCCTATTAGCGTAGTAAGTGTACGTGCGCTAACGTAGCGCGTTAACGATGTTTCACCGCGAATTTGACAGCTATTAATTTGGTAATTGACGATCGGTTAATTTTGAGCTGTGTCGTCGAAGTCACGTCTTACGTGTACACAGTAAAGTCATTCCTTCTATGGGTTCTACACTGAGAGAAAAAATTGTAGTGGCGGCAACTATACAAATTTTATTAATATAATTATAATATATAGTTAAGTGAACTATGTTATAGTTATTACAACTAAGTTTAGGTTAAGAAAACTAATACAAAATAGTTGTAATTACTATTTTATATAGTATACTACAACTATTTTTTTATTAGTTCTCTTAACTTGGTTGCAATAAATACAATATAGTTCACTTAACTATATATTATAATTATATTAACAAAATTTGTATGATTGTCCCCTTAATGTTGCCACTACTATAATTTTTTCTCTCAGTGTATGGTTTTTCGCAAATCTTTGAGCTCGATCTCGCTTTGTAATGTACAAAGTTAAAAAAGCACACTGTGTCCTGCTATTTTTTATATATCTATATAATTATCTTTCTATACATAATTATTTTTTTAATTAAAAAATAAAAATTCGAGATGTATATATAAAACGATAATTAAAGATAAAGTTTAATATAAAAGTTTGAATCCGAATTTTATGATATCTTTAAACATATCAATTATCCTTAAACATTAATTATTGAACGTATATTTATCCCGATTAATTGTCTGGTTTCCACTTTGTCATCTTTTAANTTTTTTTTTTTTTTTTTTGCGCGTGGAACACGCATCATGCATTCACTTTATGTACCGCGAATTGGATACGTTTAATCGATATTCCCGTAGCGTCATGTCAAGCCTTTTGTACATACCCGTCCGCACGCATCGTTCGCTTACGATTATCCTACGTTTCGTCGATCGCTAGCATTTACCGACGGATTAAAAGCGGTGTAGGGAGAGTGAATAGGTTCGGGCGATGGAAGATTTATCGCGTCGCTCGTTGCTCGCAGGAGGACGACCCTTTCCTCGTTAGGGGATGCGTATTACAGCGAGCAAAAATAACATCATCCCTTTCGGCCGATATCAATCTCTTTGGGCGGGGAATAAGGGATCAGGTGGATCTGGCTTATTTCGTTCAGTTCGGTGGATTCTGCCTTCCCTCTCCTCCTTCTCCTCGCGTACACGTACACGTGAACGTACGTGCTCGTCCGCCTTCATGGCTTTAAACGCCGGCCACGCATGAACGTTGGGGTCGAGTCTTAAGCGAAAATCGATGCGGCAATTAGACGCTCGCGAAGATTGCACAACAGCTCGGATAAAAGTTTCGTACTTATTATACATTGGGAAAAATTCTGTATATTTTATTCGCATTTCTGTGCTTAATTAATCTACGGTAAATTGTGTTTAAGCCTTTGTTTATTTATTAATTATGAAGATACACATTAATGCTATTACATTATTATTTGCTACTAATTTAATATTTAACTTTTAGTAATTTAATATTTAACTTTTTTTTTGTTTGCCAGCATTTAAAACACAATTTCATAATTTTCCGTAATTTTTTCCCAACTGTAAAAGTTTTAAATCTGTAAATCTGTAAAAAAAAGTATAATTGAGAAGGAATTAGAAAGTTTATCTGCTTTTGCAGCATTAAATTTTATTGATCTCTCGCATGATAATGTACATTAGAGTGTCTAGTAAAAATTATGTGTCGGAAACTCGTGGCGTAGTTAATTTTCTGTTTATTTATTTTATTATTTATATCTTAACGACAAGCTTAACGACTTCGGACGTATTTGTGCAAGAGGCGAGTCCTCGGTACCATGTCGAAGTACAATCGAAGGTCTGTAAAGGCCTCAAAGCGCCAAGTAGTCAGGGCGGAAGCAAAGTTTCCCGAAAACGTTACGGGAGTCCCAACGGAGTCGAGAAGTCGCACTCGAATTGCCGCGACTAAGTCCGTTGCGGCGACCAAAGGTGAGTGATCCACATTACTCGTGGTATCATGTAGACGCGAATAGGGACGGCTGCGGCGACGACGGTGGCGGGGCAGATATTCCAGTAACAGAGACAAACTGTGTGTTTGCCCCTTCATTACCCCTGAGTAAACAGCAGCCAGTTTTAATTACGGCCTGCGCGCCCGCTCACGCGCGCGCGTGCACTTCCTTGGCGTCTCCTCTCGTTTGCTATTTGCTCACCATGCCGAGCTATCCAACTTTCTTACCCGGCTCGATTAAACATTGTCAACGAGACTGTCTTGTCTTCTGACGCTGGTTTCGCTCGATAGTGAAAAGGAATCGACGCATTTCGGAATCGTGATTGCCCGATTTTGCGAAACATCAAGAGAGCGATTCATTCGTAATCATTCGTAACAGCACGTGCGAGCACGCATTGTACACGTTGCAATATCTATCACTGTTCGATTCCGAAATTGGGGATTTTAACCAAACACGTTTGCTCTTAAATTTCGCGCGCGCGTATGGCTGAAATAGAAACGCAACGTGATTGCATACGTGAAATTCTTTTCGTACGCAATAGTGTGATGCACTGAAAAAAAAAAGGCAATATGGTAATACCTATCAAATGTATAGTAAAATAGTATCAATTAAATAACTGGTCAATGTAACAAAAAATAATTTTACTTTTCTAAATATTTAGTAACATATACCAGATTTGATAATACTAAACATTTAGTAAAATAAAATTATTTTTGGTTATATTGACAAAATATTTAATTGATACTATTTCACTGTACATTTGATAGTTATAACCAGACTTTTTTTTCAGTGTGCAATAGCGACGTAGATGCGGATGTCACAAAATGTTTTGTAAAATTCATCGCTTGCGAAGTCATTATTTATGACATTAAGCGGAGAACAATGCAAATGTTTTAATTAAATTGAATCGCCTGTGAGCAATCGCTTAGTAACAATTCACGAATATCTTCTCTTTCGTAAATCGAGGCGCCGGTTTGAAAGGGTTAAATGACCCAGTGCAGACGAATTAAAGCGCGCCCACGTTTAGTTCGCCTTCAGTGAGCGAATTAATGCATTCGACTGTATATATCGGGTGCATCCAATTCCTGAGGCAGAAGCCAGTCGGCCGTGTTGTCATAGCGGATCGTCTCGATCGTTTTGCAAAGCCTGCCCGTTATCGCCCGATGAACTCGGGACGTAGCCTGACGACGAAGGAAATAAATTTCGAAAGACACGCGCTTAAGGAGCGATCGGTCTCCTCGTCCATAAACATGAGATAGCAGGAAGTACAGGAAGGGAATCACAAGGGCCGCGATGGCGAGGAGATAAAAGGGCCGCGCGCGAGAGGATTGCAAAGGAACGAAGGGCGAAATTCCGGCGACTTTATCGCATTTAATCTTTCTTCTCGCTTCCTATCGCGCGAAGATCGGAAGCCGATCGGAAGCAGGCAGCGTGAGGCTCGAGAGGCCAGGCGGCCCCGTTTGGAGCGATGCTATCGAAAAGTTGCGGAAATCCTCTCTAATCCGCGAACCGTCGGTTAGGAGCCGACGTGGCGTAAAGTTGACTTGCTCGCAACGGGATAGAAGCGGGTCGCGAGCATGAATTTGCCTTGTGGTAAATGAGTCGTGGAAGAAATACTTTATCTATACGACCTCGTTTCTATCCTCCATCGTCGGCATCGCGGAAACTCGTCGAAAGCCGCGAGCCAGTGATAAGGGATCCGCTTAAGAGCGACGAAATGTAACACTTTTTATCACGTACACTGAAAAAAAAGACTGGTTATAACTACCAAATGCATAGTGAAATAGTATCAATGAAATATTTGGTCAATGTAACCAAAAATAATTTTACTTTTCCAAATATTTAGTAACTTATACCAGATTTGATAATACTTACTAAACATTTAGTAAAATAAAATTACTTTTGGTTATATTGACAAAATATTTAATTGATACTATTTCACTATACATTTGGTAGTTATAACCAGACTTTTTTTTCAGTGTACATTAGTAGCATGAGGTCAATATACGTATGACACATTAGCTGTAATAGATATAATAGATATGAGATGATTAATTTACGTCTATACGTTTCGAACAATTATTTGGTGAAATGAAAGATACGCTGCACAATGAAGTGCAATTTTCGGCAAATTTGAAGGGTATAAATTGAAATTTTTTTAAAAAATGAATGTATGAATACCTTTTATGTGTGTTTATTCGATTGCGGCGATTCAATTGAATTACTCATATGCGTTCTATTAATCTTCTGCTAGTGACGGGAAAATCAAACCGTGGTAGTTATTAATGAAGCTTTATTTAAATCACCTGTATTCACAAGCGGATGGTACTTCTTCAGAATTTTAATTCGAAGTTTAATTACCGAGGGATATTTAATCCTCAATATTAAAAAGCTGCAAAATTATCTCTCGGCTTTTACAGAAAACGGCAGATTTAATGCGATAAGAATAAGAATCGATTCTGGAAGCTCCACGTGCTGTTTTACAAGCGCAATACATCGTAGACGTAGCAATTTTGTAATTTTTAATTCGTCCACGAATATCGGCGGCGAAATTCCGTGTGTTGTCACGTACTGTGAATACTACAGCCAATTTAGAATGGCTCTCTTTACGGTAGATATAAGTGACCTTTTTAACCGCGGTCCGTTACGCATAATTTACGTTCATTATCTTTAATGGGCGGGCTATTAGGAGGGGCGCGAGTAATAGTATGGCAATACCACTAATGCTTCCGCCCTCTTTTGCCCTGTCCCTTCCCTCCTTCTTCTTCCACCATTTTTCTACCGGCGCGTTTAAACGTCTACTCAATGCAAATAATGGCCGGTAGCGGAAGAATATTGTTTCTTGCGCGGAAGAAAGTAATGACCACGGGGCGCGAAGGTACGGGAGTCGGATGTATCCGGAATTATATCGGGAATTGCACGTCAGCCGTTTTCCAAGAGAGACTTATTGCCTCATCTATAGCCCTCGTCGGAAAGACAATGAGATTGCGCAGGAGATTGTACGATCTACGTTTTTTATTTTTTTTTTAGATAAAATTGGAAATTGCCCTTCCTTCGTAAATTTGATCAGATTCTGTTTCCTTTAATTTTTTTAGGCCAATCGTTTTGTAAAAACTTTATTAGTATTCCATCCAAATCGATCCGTACTTTAATCAATATTTTAAACCTACTTACTAACATTTAATTATAAATTAAGAATCAATTATTGATAATGACGCTGCCACGTAAAAACTCGCAAAGTCCTTACGTCTGCGAGGTGGCTCGTCGTTGCGTAGTTATCCTTAAAGACGCGTCGCGATGGACGCGGTGGACATTCCGACGGCGACGGCGGCGCAAATACCTCCGAACGTCCCTCGGGCTGTCACTTAGTGTCCTAAAGAAATAACATTTCCTTCTCGCGCATCAAGCGCGCCATTGTCGTCGTCGTCGTCGTCGTCGTCGTCGTTGTCTCGACGACGTCTCTCCCGGAGACGTCGACCGGGTAACACCGCGGATTCGCGTCCCGCCGCATTTTTATTTCGCCACGAGGCCAGCTCCGAGTCCGACGAGGGATAGAGGTACAGAGGGATGGAAAGGGGACGGGATCTACCTCCCTCGCTAGGCATTGCACAAGTGTCAGCCTGAATAATACATGTTCGTTGCAGCGAGTATACAGCCTGACACGGCCCGTTCCCCGTACGTACATACCTATATGTATATGTATACGATGAACGATATATATGTATATATATATATATATGTACATGCGTGCGCGTATACATATGTATAACGACCTACATGGACGTATTTCTTTCCCCTCATCCTCTCTTTTCGCTCGTTCCATCGTTCTGCGTTCGTTCTCTCTCTCTCTCTGCCTTCCCTCCTCTCTTGCCTGCAGTTACACTCGGCGAGTCCTTTGACAAGCGAGTTTACGTTATCGCGCAAATCGCAGCGTCGGCATACATATGTAGGCGCGTGTAGACGGCAGGACGTGTCACGGTCGTCGTTCTCGCGACGACGAGATCTCCGCATCCCACCGTGGGCCGACACTTGGCGTATGCAGGCTTACCGGAGGCACACCGTCTTACCACCGGATAACAGAGACAAAGACAGGGAGAACGTGACTGACCTTGTCAAGGCTGCTGCGCTTACGGATTGTACGCTCGTATAAATTTTGAATTTTCGATTTTGCGCTATTTACCGGTAATGTTGATAATCAAGTTTGCCAGGTATTGCGGACATCAATGGTCATTGATAGCCAAGTTTGTTAAGTAGTATGGTCACCGACGATTACTGAAATGTTTATTGCGATACTGATACAAATGGATTGAGTTATAATCACGAATCGTGTTACGTACAGGCATCACTGTACCAACGTGATCTTGACTAATTGTCTTCGCTTGTCGCTTGCATCTGCAAGCCTGGATGAGGACAATTTTTTCAACTAACGAAACGTCGCTATGTTATTCATTAAATGTAACGGAACGTTACGATAGCGATACAAAAATGCGAAAACGAGGCGCGAGAGACGTTTAAATCGTATCGGTGATACTCGAATTTGAAGAATTGCCCGAACGAAAGTGCAAATGAAATTCCAGCTTCGGTTTCCTTTTCTCAAGTGGCGCGCGGAACATGTACCGTGAATTCTCTTGTTTTTTTCCTTGTCGAATCTCTCGGCCTCGTTTCACCATGTGCGCACATCGCGTAGTCTAGGAGAGCGGAATCTCTCACGACGATCCACTCGACTCCCATCCTCGTCGTTTCTATTTCTGACGATTCGACTAACGTTCGCTTTCGCTGTGTGTGTTGCAGGGATTACGTTCGACGCGAATTGGATGCAGTGACGTCATCGGGAGTTAGCTCCACGGTGAGTGAAGTTATGCACGATCCCGGTTTCAATCTGATTCGGGCCGGTCGCGATTCAGGCATTTCAAAACATACGACACGAGCCCGACTGACTTGAACTTTCGTAGCGAAAGAACTTTGTACGCGCCTTGAATATGTATGCGGGCTATGTTATGAGGACACGATGACATTAGATCATCAATTTATGAGGTAGAGTGAATGCTCTCGGTATAATACGAAAAGATCCACTAAGCGGTAGTGTGGCAATTTCTTTAAAATCTGACAAAAGTTATTTTAAATTCAAGTTTTTCAGCTTTAAAAGATATCGCACTATAAAGTTTTTCTTAAACCTGGAGCTTTCTCCAGATTATTGAAAACTAAATTTAGAGAGGGATAAAGTTTGCTATTTTTCAAAATACCATCGATACATCGTGTGTGTTTAGAAAAAGTATTCGGGTAGTATATCCCGTTTGTTCGGCTCCCGCCCTCGCGGTAAGTAAAATACGTCGTAACAGGGTTAGCCGGGCTATGAATAAATTTAACACGGCGACCGAGATTACAGGGTAAAGGGACAGAGGGAGAGTGAGAAGGGAGGGGGGAGGGGGAGGAGAGAAAAGAAGAAGGAAAGTAATAATACGTGAGAGGAGAGACATTTTTAACCTGCGAACTTGCTCTCCTCCGCTCGTGATGACGTTGTCGTGCAACCCTCTGCTACGTGGAGCTTCAAACCGCGCGCATACACGGCCGTAAATGAAAGTCCTGTGTGTGAGATATCTGCAAGCTCACGACGGGAAAGCCTCTCGACAAAAAAGTCCGATGAGTGAGAGGGAGACGGGGAATGCGCGAAAGGGATAAAGCGTGGACGAAAGAGGGAAGGGAAAGAGCGGAAGAACGGGAAGAGACGGAGATGGTCGCGCTCGAAAACATTTACAGCGAATCGGATTAGCGCGGGTATTTAATCCCGCTCGCGGCTTTCTCGTCGGCGAAATAAAAAGGGGACAGGTAAAAAGGGACGCGAAAAAGATAGCGCGCGCGACACACTTTGGCGCACGTGTGCGAAACACACTTTTCTAAACACAGAGCAGACTCGCAGGCATAAAGGGCTCGCACAGAATGGAGGAGAGAGAGAGAGAGAGAGAGAGAGAGAGAGAGAGAGAGAGAGAGGGAGAGAGAAAGAGAGGCAGATAGAGAAACGCAGTTCTCGGTAAGATCTCATCTCTTTAATGGGAACGGCTTTCCGCGACGAACGAAGCTACCTCCCGCGAGCTTTCATCGAATATATCGGGACTTTTGACTGACAGCTCCAACATTGAATGACAGGGCAAAACCGTGAAAACCTACGATTTGATTTACATTTCAGAGCGATTTTCAATCATGTTAAAAAGAAAAGAGATTAACATCTTACATCTCAATTTTCGGGCGAGATCGTTAATTTTCGTGTTTAGATTTACTGCGACTCGCTAAAGCGTTCACTTGGCGCGAGACGCGACCGCGCCTCTTGATCTGTGTCATTCAGTGACAAGAAAATGATAAAATACAGTATAGATTGTGTAATTATACAAGAGAGAAAGAGGAGAGGAATATTGGTGCACATGTGTACGATTATATTTTTCTCATGTAAGATTTTATTAGGTACTTGTTATATCTTTATTACGTCGGCGAGACGTAGCGCGTTCACCTTTTCGCGCAGCGTGCAGATTTACGAATGACACGTAGTAAATCTCGAGAAACGAAGTTTCGGGATCTCATTTGAGAAATCGCAATTTCCCTTACGTCGTCCGCATACGGTTTCGTCGCGGCGCCTGTCGATATATTCCGCGTACGTTGTAACGACGTGCGCCGATTGCTCGCCTTCATTTTACAGCCGTACGAGACGGGCAGCGGGTGCGGTGCAGCGTTTCCTTCAGCTTCCATCAAATCGTACAGCGAGGTCGAAACATCGGCGGCAGACCGGGGAACGGCGGTAGCACGTATCGCTCAGACATTCGTCCGCACTCGGCTAGCTCTGCTTCACGGCGGGCATTCGCAATTTCGCTTTTCTCTCACTTTCCACCTCGGCTTCCTCGCATTTCTACCTCCCTCACCTTTCTTCCCCTCTCCGGGGTCTCTCGCGCGCTCGTATTTCGCGCGCGCGGTACTGATGGGAAACGTAGCCTTTACGTCTTATCGAGAGCCAGCCGGCAGCGGTAATCGTGACGGCCCGATTTCGTGCCGCGGACGATCTACTACGGTCGAGGAAACCCGGTGAAAAATGATTCGGGTTTCAGATACGTGGGGCCTGCAGCCCGCGCGGGTAGCGGGCCCGCTCGTGCGAAAGGGCGCGGAGCGATACGTGATCCTAGATGAGTCTTCATAAATCCCGCGTCAATATCGGCGAAAACGTGCACGCTGCCCGCCGTCCTACCTTCTTTCTTTTTTTCTTTTCTCTTTTTTCGTTACCCGTTCAAATGTTCTTTACATTACGTTATTTCAATCTATTAATTCGGTAGCCGACTTTAATCAACGCGACTCTTTTTGCCGCGATTCAGTGGAATTATCGATAGAACTTGCAGAGTAGCGAAAGTAAAAGCTCTCCCCTTTCTCTCGACGGAAAACGTCCAAACGTGATACCTGCTTAATTACTGGGGCTTTTGTAAGCGAAACGAGGCGAGTGCTCGAAAAGGGAATGGCGAAATCGGTGAGAAGAGGCGGAAAAAAGGGACGGAACGATACGACGATACCGATGTCGAGAGGGGCGCGCGAGAATGTCCATTGCTAACGGGCATTTGTATGTAAATGGCCTCATAGTTGCGAAAGTCTCGTCGAGAGAGCAGCGGAACCGGCAGAGTGAAGCTAACGAGACCGATCGTCTCGGCGGGAAAAAGAAGAGACACCGGCGGGCAAAAAGAGAATGCCGGAGCGAGGAAATAAAACGATCGCGCGTTTGAGTTTGGACTCGCGTCTGCCGTTAATGTTCCCCCGACTGTTTCCCCTTTTCGCTGTCTTCCCGCTTCGCGCGGACCAACATCTATTTCCTACACTGCGTTACCTCTGTCGACAAAACTCGAAACTTTGTTCGTCGATCGTCTCTTGGAACAACCCGCCATTTCCGTCGGGCAGACAGTTGAAGAGCCGAATGGATAAGTAAAACACGTTATACGTTCGCGATAGACAAGTTCGTGTAAATATGTTTTATCTTTCGTTTTATTTTTCGTTGTACAGTATGCTACATTTGAAAAGTGTTTGATAAAATTCGAACGATTTGATTTACGTGTAAAATTAGGTCACGCTACCATTACAGGGAAAGTAATGTCGTGTTTTCATAAGTAACATTGTACACTTTTGTTAATATAATTTATTATATATTTCATATAAAATAATCGCCATTATTTTCTGACGATTGTTTACTTATTTAATTTTTAATTTTTTTTTAAAATTTTGATTTGAGAAAACTGTGGTAAAGCGATTCGAACATCATTTGTTTTTACAAAGCTTTTTCTTCGTAAGAAATGCTCCAATGATGGAAAAAGATGATGGTCTGATGGGAGAGTACGGAAGATGAGAAAGTACTTCTTATCGTATAATTTTCTAATTTTTGTTGCTTTTATTTATTGTATACGATCGAGCATTATTATGTCTTGTTACAGTATCAAAGTCGGTTAGCTTTTTCGAGAATAATAAATTAAAGAATTAAAAAGTTAATAAATAAATGACCATAATGAAAATGATGGTGATTATATTATTGAATAAATAATAAATTATAACAAAACTACATATTATTTATATTATTTATAAAAAATAACATTACTTTCCGTTCCCTAATATATTTTAAAATCGATGATTTTTAATATTATGCACATTTTTTTATATTTTATCAATTTTTTTTTCTTAGTATAATTAATAATTTCTGGCGAGTTAATCACATACACATTATATCTGAGGTAATAGTTCGATAAGACTACGTGTAGCATGCACTCAAAACAGGGTTTCAAGAGCATATTTATCATTGCGTAATCCTTCTTTTACGGATGCAGAGGCGGATTGTCATTGGTTTGATATTTACGATAATACGCGGGACTTTGCATCCGATAAAGAATTTGTACGTTCGATTACGTTGAACGCGAGATATACGGGATCTGGACCGAATCCACGTATCTGAATAAATCATTGACACCGCGATCGAAGGCGCATACGGCGCGGCGCGCGGACGAGATACAAAATAACGTGAAGACTAAACACAAATTTATATACCGCGCCGTATATTTATTTAGGATGGAATTTATATTTCTTTCCCCGGACAGGCGGTAAAACGAGATATATGAATCCGTCCCTAAAAGCTTGGCATGCCAGTTTACAGCGCAGCGGCAGCTAGCCGAAGGAGTACGTGCGTACGATATGCGCGCAGGGGGCGGAGGGGGTTGTCCGGCAAATAGTTGGAGATGCTTTCCCTCCC
>QKQZ01045092.1:0-21456 GCA_003595255.1 Solenopsis fugax | reverse complement strand
AACGTATTTTCATTGTCGTTTGACCCACCGCCCACGCGCCGTTGTGGCCGAAATAAAACTTCGCGTAACAGTGCGCGCGTGATCGGTGTCACGCGAACGTCGCCGCGTCGCGGCGCGAGTGACTGGAGAGAGCGACGCGTGCACGATCGGCGATACGTCATGCAAGTATCCCGCGCAACGTCGACGATGCATTGATACTCTCGTTTGAAACGCTCCGACTTCCATCGGTGTCACGGATATGCAGGGTATGCCCGAGGGATCTTGTGTGCGCGTGCTGGATTTGAATGCAACCGCTTTTGTGTGCGATTAAAACGCGTTATTTAGCGCCGATACTCCGCGCCGCGGGACGCGCCGTCATTTGGAGTAGACGAGCGAGCAGGTGCATTCTAATCTTCCTCGTCAGCCAGTTATACTTATATTTGTAGGTATTGCGTTTTTGCATGAATGAAGTTAAGTGCAGTCCGAGGTCGAGACGACATTGTATACGGAATAAAGAGTAGATGAAAAAACGTAATGTATTAACAGGATTGGAACTAACTCGTTACTTGTAACGAGGTTATAGTTAGAGAGTTACTTTTTTTCAGTAAGTGTAACTTTTGTTTCTTTCTTTCTATCTACAACTGTAATTTAACATAAATTTTTTTTTATAACTGGTAACTAATTTAGTAGTTATTTTTATAGTTACGTTATATATTTCAAACTTATTCGTCAACGTGTAGTCTGCTTTCAGAATGAAGCGATAAATAATTTTCGAGAATAGCTATAATGTAAACATTAAAGTTGAGCCTTAACTTTTTAAAACCAGCCCTGGATTATTAATTTATGATGATTTTATCACAAAGTTTGAATTTGGCGAACTTTTTAGCTGAAAAATATTAATTCCATAATTTTGATAACATATTCCAAGTATAAATATTAATTTATTTTAAATTATTAATTCAGTTAATTTATTTAATATATTTTGGTTTTAAATTCTTAAAATATCTGGATTTATTAGATACAAAATGACGAAACATATAATCGAGTATTTAATATAATAAATAAGTAAAATAATTTAGTAATGATAGAAATGTGATTTTTGTGTGTATTTAAAATAGCAAGGCATAAATTTACACAAAATTAACAGAAAAGTAACTAAAAAGTAACGATTTTTTTTTTTTGGAGAGAAAACTGTAACTAGTTACTTTTACAAAGTAACTTTTCAATGCTGCATATTAACTAAATGTTGTCTTATGAATTATATTCGAAACATATACATTTTCATTGTATTTTTTAGAATTTATTTATAATTAATTTCT
This sequence comes from Solenopsis fugax, assembly GCA_003595255.1. Classification (NCBI taxonomy): domain Eukaryota; kingdom Metazoa; phylum Arthropoda; class Insecta; order Hymenoptera; family Formicidae; genus Solenopsis; species Solenopsis fugax. Next base: position 20,158 of record QKQZ01045092.1, on the reverse strand, counting down.
TTCTCTCTCTTCTCTCTCATACACCGTTGATTACATCAGTGTTGATTTTTTAACGATCTATTTTATTGTGTATTGATTTTGTTGATATTATATCTTGTTCCTTATTCTTTATACAATGTAATACTTCATTGATATCTCGGTTTTTTTTATGCTGGTGCAGTTTGAAAATTTTTTTACATTGCATTATTTATACATTTACATACATCAATGACAAATATATAATACGTATTTTTGTAGTACATATTATATATTTTATATATATAATTTTTTATATTATAACTTAGCATCTCTCAATTATTCTGATAACAAGAAGAAATCTTAAATATCCTGGTATTATTTCGGAATAAATTGTCTTATCGAAAAAGGATTTCTAAAATACTTGCCATCATAAATAAGAAAGTGCGTTATACAAAATTTAAATAATGAGATACAACTACGAACAATAACAAAGTTATTTTTATTATCAGATAGTAGATGAGGAAGTCGCCGTTCGTGCAACGATCGTTGCACGATTAAAACATGTCGCGATAAAAAATTATATAATATTGCTTATGTTATGTAAGATGTAGACAAGAATCTAAAAATTCATCAAGCACGCGTTTAAATACAATTCTGAGGACGGAAAAAAATGTAAATTTAAATTAGAAAAATCTTGTGACTACTATAATTATTTTCTTTTACTTGGAGAATCTGTAGTTTAATCTCTTTCTCTCTCATACAATGACTATTCTTCTTTTATCGCGTAATATTGCATTGCGTCTCGGTCTTTTCCGCGAATGTCACCGCAGTTCGGAGCCTTACAGTCCCTCGTCCTACGCGAGAAAGAAAGGGAGTTCACAGATAGTCGCGCGTGGAGATTAGACTGATTAGGTTCCGCTGTGATCGCCGGCTGTCGACCGGCTTGCACGCGCATTCGGCAGAGAATCGCTCGTTCGGGCTTGTTTACGCACACCCGCCGCAGCTGTTGGTGAAAGAGTAACGATGCACTCGACTTGCCGCCACGCCGGGTGGAGGAGAAGCGATGTAGGTGCTTTATTGTGAATTTTTTCGGGCAACATCTCGAGCGCGGCTCTACGGGGTGACCGAAATAAATCGCCATTCGTGCGAGGCTCGCGAAATTTATAGCGTCTACGAATCCGGACGCGGATCAGATTTCCCTCGGTTTTCACCCGTTCGTGAATATCTCCGCGAATCGCGTTCACGTTCTCGGTTCCTATCTCTTCGCGCTGTAACAAATGTGATATCTACGATTCACGGTCCTTTTCTCTGTCGTCCCAAACTGCTTTCCAATACTTTCCTAAGATTGTCACATATCCGGCGATTATTACGAGGAAAAATGTCGCAGGAACTGATACAATGACCTCGATAGGTGGTCAATAACTAGATTTAGCTCGTGAGCTTTTCGCGACGCCGGTGGTTAGGCACGGTATGAACGAACGAATCCCGTGCACGAGCGATTCGATCTTTTTTGCTCCGAACCCGATCCTTCTGCTAGTCGTCCGATCGGAACGGCTATCTTTTGTATTCCGGCCTCGTCTTCTGGCGACGCATGAAAACCTGTTACTCCATATCACGCGACGTCCCTTCCCGCATTTGGTCATCCGTCGTGAGTGTCAACCCTTTGAGTGTCATTACGCTGCGATATAAAGTGCCGCGGAAAGAATTATCGAACCCTCTTAATTGGATCGTCTGTGTTGCTTAGTTGATAGGTCAGTCAAAAGATCAGTCAAAATTACACTGAGAGAAATGTTTTGTAAAATCAACCAAAGTTTGGTTGATTAGTGATCAAATGAATTTTATAGTGATGGTTACTAAATATATAGTTGTTTTGACCAAACAATTTGTTGTCTTAACCAAATAATTATTTTCATACAACAAATTACAAAAAGTTTTTGATTTTTTTGTTAAATGTAACAAAGTTTTTGGTACCAGTAACTATAAAATTCATTTGATCACTGTACTACCAAACGATTTCTCTCAGTGTAGTACTTTTTTAATAAAAATTCGTGCTGGAATGAAATAATGATAAGCATATTTTCAAAATCTCTAGGTATATTGTTTTCGAGGTTGCTGATTTCAAATCTGTATTCATAATTGGCCAATTTTAAATGACAGATCCAAAATGGCAGCTAAAATCACTATCAAGACATGTTGAATTAATTAATTTTGATCAGCGACTTCAAAAACTACACATACTAAAATTCAGCAAAATATGTTCAATAGAAAAATATTTGCAACGAAGAGTTAAAGAGTTAGATGCGATTTTGGAACAACCTGTACACGAATCAATTTCCGCAAGCTATTCATGTTAGATTGCACGCATCGATTGTCACGTTCATTGGCATTAATCGACGATTAATGTATTTAAATTACCTTCGTTACATGTTACGTATGTATTCATATATATTACGCGTGCAAATAGTCATTGACGAATATTATGGAGTTGGGCAAACATGTAGACACAACATTTGTGTTATGAGATATATCCTCGTGTGACTTCCATATTTGATCTGGTATAATGTTACGTTTAACAATTAGTCATTATTGCCTGCGGCTTTTATACACCTACGATGAGTTAGGGAGGACAGCGAAATGAGGCAAGAGTGAAATCTAAGAGAGCGAAAATAACTTTGCGCGGCATCGCTATTACATTACGGTAATGCGGTATGAATTACAGATATTAAAATACCCGTTTTATAGCCGTTGCGCACACGCATCACCGTGGAAGACGTAACAATGACTGACCACACCTAAGCGACCCTGACAATGCGCCCCTCGACAATGCTCCGTCTGGACAATTCTGTCTACGCAAAGTGCACTCCCACTCCTTTCTCCATTATCTAACGCCAGGCTTTCTTTACTTCCGCGGAAAGTTTCCCGAAGAAATTTCTCTTCTTATCATCTTATAAAATATGTCCCATTTTACATCGAATATGTTACAAGGTAAATTTAAATTCAAAAGAAAATACTTGACATTTTAACACTTTTTTATTCTACGCATATGTATTTCGTAACATCTCTTATTAATGGATTTTAGCAATTATTTGTTTAACAGATATCTTTTTTTGTGTTATATCGTGTAGAATAATTCATCAAAATAAATATAATACATGTGTGATATTTTGCTCTTCGAATATCAAATATTAAGAATATTCTTTATCGAATTTTAAGAGGATTAATCTTGTCAGAGAATTGTTGGTTAACGAGAGCTGATAAAATAAACAGCCTTCCCACGTTCATTCTCGCTATCAGTGCAACACTATTCAGCGTTATGATTCGATTGTAGAAAGGCAATACTGTTACACAGCAGTAACTTCTCAAAAATTTGATACTTAATATTTGTTGACAATGATTGATTGGCCAAAAAGAAATGAGTCAATTGCACTTTATTAGACTAAAATGATATCACAAATACGCACTTATCTATATCACGAGTGTGACAATGGTTCATTTATCTGTCGTTCCAAATCGTCGATTTGTGAAATGTTAATTATGTTGTTACACGTGTATCCATAGAAATGTCGTGTTTTTGGTAGTCTATTTCTGAGCCTAATGGCAGACTGGCGATTAATCATCGCGTCATGTTATTCTACCCAGTGAGCCTTTTTAACCATTTCACGTTAATACGACTGTTTGTGCGTCGTGATGCGAATGAAAAATTTGACATTCGAAAAATATAAAGGGATTAGATGAAAAAAAATATAAAATTAAATTTATGCGCGTTTATAGTACTCACAAGAAATAAGCTGTTCAATTAATACAAGTCAATCAACTATGCTAAAAATAGATTTAAAAAAAATTCATTATAAATTATGCATTAAATATTTTAAAAATATTAAATAAATTTAAAAAATATTTTCTTGTACTCGATATAACTAAGGAAAAGTAAATTTTTCGTTATTCGAATACTCAATTACGAACTGGTAACTTTTATCGTTGTTCGCATAATAACGTTTATTTTCTACTTCGTAACTGAATTGTTCTTAAAGAATAATGGTATAGAAAATTGTTTTCACGTAAGTTTAGTAAACTCCGATATTGATCCGTCAAGTGTGAAAGCATCGTTACTCGCTCAGATGAGTCATGATTGTAGCGTCATTCTGTTGTTAAACGTCTCAAGAGATCGATTACAGAGCATTGCCGTTCGCGGAATTGTTTCATACCTCGTTCACGGTGAACACGTTAATGCGACATACATATACTTGCATATATTACTGATTAAAATATGCTTACGCCAGCAGCGGTCTTATCTTGAAATATATTTCGAGACAAAGCACAAACTATTAGGAAACTCGATACTTAATCGTGGCGTGACTTTTTTTATCTTTTAATCAAAACCTTGAATCATTTTCCAAATCGTTAAATTTCTGCAATGCTTTAGATATAAAACTAACGGTTTTTAATAATAATAGTCAATTAAATTGTGCGGTATACACCTGTCCAGTTAGAAGCCTCAACATCCCGGAAAAACTAAGCATTTGTGTTTTTTCACGGTACATCGACGTATTTTCGTTACAAACTTTGTTTTATTATTTAACGTGCGGTATCGTTATTCGTTTAATAATCACGCGATGCGGTTATTCAATTCTCTTTGATATACGATAAAAGCAATTAAATCATTGTTGCCAACGCATGTCGCTGTGGGACATGTAAATGGCCACGATCGAAATTCGCGGTATGAATTCGTTTCATCGGCGTATTTCTGATAATACCAAGGGCAATTTTTCGTTTCACGTAAAATACCGTATTTCATCGTCGTAGTAGTCGACGTCCTCTTCATCCGTGTCAACATATAGCTCGGGTCAATTGCTACCCCACACTCGATAATTAAACAAACGTTTTAAAACGATACGCTTCCACCGGAAACGAACGAGCACACATGCCGTGGCACTCCCTTGGAGAGGATCTGCGCCCGTTAATGAAAGTTAATACTCCGAGGCACTGAATCCTCGTTACAGCACGACGTCGAATTATCCTATCAGATTGTTCCGTTCTCCGGATTTGCTCTCGGCTTTTGTCTTTCTTTTTTTTTTATTACGATCGTCCGGTCGACGAAATTATCACGATTGTCGCGTCTCGCCGTACGCATCGTTGAAGCTGATTCAGCGAAACATCTCCGTTCGGCATCAGCTTTCCTGTACTATCGCGTCGAGATGAATTTATTTGACGGCGTCCTTATTGACAGCCATGAAACGGTCGACGCCACGAAACGTAACGTGAACCTTGCTGGGGGAGTCGCAGTCGGTCTTACTTACTGCATTTCTGCACCTGGCACACAACGTTTTCCTGCCCTCAATTTGGCGTTCTTGGCTTCCGCCCTTTCTCTTCTTTTATGAAGAAAAAGAAAGACAAAACAGTCAGTTAATTTTTATGATACTTTTTCGTTTTTAATTAGTAATAAGAGATATGATATATAAACGCTTCGTTCTCTCTTGTTAGTGACATATCTAATATGCAATTTATAAATTATGAGACACACACACACACACACTGAGAAAAAAAATTGTAGTAGTGACAACTATAAGGGGACAACCATACAAATTTTGTTAATATAATTATAATATATAGTTAAGTGAACTATATTATAGTTATTGCAACTAAGTTTATGGTTAAGAAAACTAATAAAAAATAGTTGTACTTTATTATATAATATACTACAACTATTTTTTAGTAGGTCTCTTAACCATTAATTTAGTTGCAATAACAATAATATAGATTGCCACCACTACAATTTTTTCTCTCTGTGCACACACACATCTAAATTCTGCAGTAAATTTTCTTTTTTCACTTTTTTCTACATTTTTTCAATGTAATAGTAAATACCAATCATCCTTTTCTTTTGGCACTACGGCCGTTTCTTTGATATTCGGTCATCGACTCCATTGGTTATTGGCAAAGACAGCAGGTGCGAATCTCTTAACGACAGAATTCGAGTCACGTTTCAGCAAATACGAGAGGGGGAAACTTTTAATGACGCGTGACTCGTTCATATTTCGCTCGTCGGGGACTCGATAGTGGACCTTATCACCAGCTCTCAAATTACTTTCGATAAAAGATTACTTCAGATAGAAAAACAGTTTGGTTCGAAGTTTGGTAACGTCGAGAGGCGGACGAGAGAGATAAGTCGCGCGTTGGAGAGCTATTTCCTCTTTTCGCAGTGCGTTCACGTGGCACCAGATAACGACGAGCGATGCCGGACGTCGCGCTCGTTGCTTATGTCGCGCCGCTTTGTCTTAATTGCCGAGAGCGTCGCCTTTAGTCAACGAAATTCGCCAGTTCCGGCAATCGCGCGTGAGAATATTACGCACTCTCGGCGGGTGGTAGAAACCGCGGGAGACGGGAAATTTATTAAGTGAAAGTTGTAAACTAGAGCCCCCTTGATCGCGTGTCAGATTACATTCCCTTGACTGATGCTTCCCCTCCGAATTTCGCAGCGACGACTTGTGATAAAAGAGGATAGTAAAATTCTAAATATCTCACAATCAGATACAGAGGGGAGAGAATTTTCTCTTGAAATTTATCCTTAAAATCTTTTCGAAGAACTTTAACTTTAATTTTAGTGAAATTTACTATAATTTTAATAAAATTTTATTAAATCTTTCTTACTGAATTTTATTAAGACTATAGTAAAATACTTTGACGTCCATATTGTCCCAAGATTACCATGATTTTAAGAGTAAATTCTAAGAGAAAATTCTCTCTGTGTGTTTTGAAAGATTCAAACTTTTACTTCAAAGGCGAGTGGTATCACGCACTTCTTTTCGCTTTCTCGCGGACGTGCTTAGAGAGGGCTATCACTGCCTTTTAGTCTCCTGACTGCACCAGCATTTATTTTAGTTTGGTAACTGTAAGAACGAACTCTTTTGTGTCGAACGAGCTCGTTTCGTCAAAGTGGCGTCTCTCGGACTGCACGTAATGCATATTTAAAATAACTCTGCGTAAAACAAAAACCCTCGTGACATGCCCCATTCAGAGCGGCGCAACAGCTTCTTTGTGCATGCAAGAAAAATTTCGGATCCCTGATGCGAGTGCTTGTGTCGGCACAAGCCGACAGAATGATGTCCGACGTCGCAAAGCTTTGCCGATAAGTTAAAGGATCCCTGGACACAAAATTGCCCGACACACAAGTTTGTACTGGGAAGAGGTAAGTTTGAGAAATTCTCAAAATTATATAGTGGCAAACGTTCTCCAAGTAAATGGCTCGACGCGTTTCTCTTCACAAAGCACAAGATAAGAGTGAAGCAGTTTATATGACGAAACTTTAATTAATTGAAAATTAAATAAATTACTATGTTGAATTCGAAAATATCATTCGAGAATATCATTTTTATGGTGCATTGATTTGTTTATATTTATAGATTGTTTATATTTATATTTATAAAATTTTCAATGTTAACGTTTTATTAAATCCTGAAAAAATATTTTTAGTTTCATCAAACTATTATTTTATTACATATTTAATTTTTATTAATTTAGATTTAGTTAATTTTGCAATTAAATTAAGCAACAACATTATTACTATAACTGCTTTTGTTTAGTGAAAAATATTTTTGAAGCGTTCTATGCGCCCGATAATAGTTCGCGCATTATCGATTTATTCGATAAATTAATTCGATTCCTGCATGACACAGATTGCCAAAAGAGCTCTATGTCGTAATTGGTATTTGAATAATGCTCGAGCCTAACAGTAGAGCGAAGCTGTGTGAAGAGATGACGCGCGCGTTAACTGCAATAACAGCAGTGACACAGTTAATTGTTAATGGCTTTATCCATGGGACCCATGATCCACTTAACTCCCGTTAAAACTTGCTCTCGCATTATCGTCCTGACGGTATCGGCGAGTCCGGCCGATTACAAGCAAGTCGTTAATCGTATGAGGCCGCGTGTGTTATCGCGTTAGCACGTGTAATCGCGAGAGTCCGGAAATTGCAACCCGCAGGTACTAACACGCCAACGGGGACAAGAGCGACGATGACGATGATGATGAACGGAATCGAGAAAGCCTCTATATAACAATTACGCGCGAAATATTGCCGCGTCAATCACTCGTTGCTTCCATGTGGCCATTACGGGCGCCGTTCGCGTTTTCGTTCGGAGATTATGATTGATTATGCTCGCAATTAACGCTGATAACGAGCTACGAAGACGAAATGTGTATCAACGCTCGCACGTGTTTCCAAACCTGTGAAATCGAGCTCGTAATTCGCGCCGTTCGCTACCGATCGTCCCACGTCAGTTTCCAAACTTCACCGTTATATTGGATTAAAAATATTGAGATACTAAAAGATACGGAAATTTATACTTTATATATAAAACAGAATATCAAAACTACGAATTTGTTTTCAACTCTTACATTGATATTACAGTATGATTCATTCTCATGCATCATCGTAATAATATTGCGCGAAAATTACAGTGTAATCCAGCACATGCAGTATAATGCATTCCCTCACGTTCATTGCTTCGCTCGTTCCGTCTCTGTTAACAGAAAAATAGAAGTTACGAACGCAATGTGCATGTTGCATAGATACCATCGGCATTTTACTGTCGCGTATATTCTTATATTCTATAAAGTACAGATTTTATTCACGATTACCTTTTACTAGCACTGCTATGGGTACTGCAATGATGATAAAGCTGAGGTCTACACATAGAAACTTCACGTATATAAACAGTATATAATAGTATCAAGATTTATAACAATTTTGTTATGCCAATTTTCGCCACACACACATTATTATTGGGATCGTCTATATTTAGATATATTGTAAAATCTATAAAACTCTACGCTGCTAAGGAATTATTTTTATGTAATAAAAATATAGAACGATAAAAGAAACGTTATTTGTACTGAAAAGCACGATAGATTCTCATTAAAATACAGTTCAAGTTTTAAAAAATGATTACAATAGAGAAAAATAAGTTTCATTTAATTAACTACGGTTGAACGGGACGGTTCTACGTCGTTAGCTACTCGACAGGCTCGTTTTTACGGGGTTTTAAACTACACGGATTTTAGTTGCAATGAATTTACATGACGAAATAATGCCACCGCATAAAGTACACCCGTGCGAAAACACGGAGAAAGAACACGAGGGAAAGCTTTAGAGCTCTCTTGTTTCGCGAAAGCACTTGGTTTAAGCAGCTTACTGATCCTCTTTCTCTCTGATAACAGGACTGCAACTTCTCCAACTTCATAATATGTAGAATCTTCGGTAATTTCGTGTTGCCACTTCAAGGCTTCATTTTTCTGGATTTTATATAAATATATAAATAAATAATATTTTATATATATAATATACAAAATACCAGAATCACTGTCGTTTTCACAGTTTATTGTCTTTTTTGTAGTACTTAATCTTATTCTTGCTTTAGAAACTTCAATACACGCGGGATTCGCCTTCGAAACTTCGCATTTGCCGCAAACGGAAGCTCTATTGTAGCTCGCCTAATCGAGTCACCGACAATTAGTAGACTCATTGAAATTGAGTTGAAATCGAATTTAGTGGCAGAGCGAAACAAATGGCTCGATAAACGAATGAGAATTTCCTTAGAGGTTATAGCTTCGTGACACTTTTGTCTGTTGAGAATAGATTATCTGCTGATATGTTATTAATTTCGTTGTACATGTCAAAGTAATTCGTTTCTGCATTGACAGCATATAATTAATTATAGAAGATATGTTCATTTTATTTTAAAATCATTAATCAATTTCGTTAGCAAGTTAAAAAATATATTTTTAAAAAATAATGAAAAGTTTCAAATTTTAATTAATCTCTTAAAACAATTAATAACATAATATAAAAATAAAGAAATATAATTTTAACACTTGGATTTCACACAATTATTATGCACGCTAAAAGTTCAAAGAAAAGAAAGATATGATAGTTAGTACTATTATATAAAGTAATTTCTTCATCTTGACGTCGATGTAATTGATGGAATTAAATTACATAATTGATAGGATTAAATGCAAGAGAGCCTATGTGAATTGTATTCTAGTTTGAAAGAATCTTGAAATATTAACGTAAAAAACTTGAACTTTTTTTATTTCTTATCATAATTTGCAATTATATTTTCCGAGCAATTTTCTCTTGGCATTCGAAATAAAATAATCTTATCGCGCCTCGCATTACAGTTACATGTCCGCACGTTCTCCATGCTCGCACTCGCTTTTTCCGCCGCGTGCCGTGTGTTTTTCTTTTGCCACAAGACTGTCGACAGTTATAAACTCTCCTAGCTGGAATACTCACTAGAAGAAACTTGGCGTAAGTCTTCTTCGTGTGGTGTGTTCGGGAGTTTCTTTACAACGTGCACGTTTAGAAAGCGAACCTTGCTTGAGAATCGCCCTATCAAATGCCTGTGGTGAATGTGGATATTTTTTTTTTAATTTTTATACCATAGGAAAGACATGAAGCACCGGGGCAGAGCATGAACGATCGATCGATCGCGGTTCCGCACTATTCTCGTCCATCGGTCGAAGTACTTTTAATATAAAAGACAGGTAGTTACATGCAACGTCCTCGACAAAGAGGCATCGCGTGGGTCCTTTGACGTTTACATTTTTTTCACGTCTTCTTTTACGTGCACAGAATAGCGATATGAATTATGTTATACAAGAAGTTTTAGAGGAATGGATTGCAGTCTATTCTAAGCCGCATCAAATCTACTGCATTAAATAGAAAAACATTTTTTGTTGATTATATGTGACAATTGCAATAAAAGATGAAGCAAAATTAATATTTTTTAAATTTAATTTTTTTAGCGTGTGTATAAAATAGAAAATATTATAGAGTGTACATTACTTATTAAAAAGAAAAATTTTTTTACTTATAGTGTTGAAAATTTCAAAATAAAAAGATATTTAAAAATTTTTTTTCGTTTTATTTGCGAAAAATAATATTTTTCTACGATACGCGATTCGATTAATTAAAAAATTATAATTAATTTCTAACGGAATCACTAAATGATGTAATCGGCATTGCTTTATGCTCTTTATTAACAGCTATATTTTATATTTTTCATTACTGTATTTTATACATTTTATACAGCTGTTAAGACTTTTATAGGTATTAATTGATAAAATAGTAAATTTAAAGTACAAGTAAAGGCACCGACCGGACATGAGGATGGTTTTATTTCGCACGTGAAGTAATTCTACACAGGTGTGCAATAAGCAAAATGTATAACACTAGAAATAAAAATAAGAAGAAATGGTACTTTTCGAAGCGGATCTTAGTGCTTAATAATATTTTCATATCAATTATTAAATATATTTTTCAGTTCTATAAGTTGCGTGCCGATGTGGTTGTCGGATTTAAAACGCAATTGTAAACTGAATTGTGAACTAGAAATAATATCTCAAATTAATTTGATCGTCAGATTTGATAATGATGCTACGGTCATCTTAAAAAAATTGTAAAGGAGCAAAATGTATATAATATGGCAGAAATTAATAAGAACTTATGCGGGAAGTATATCTTGTCCTTTCCAAGATGAAGAAGAAAGAGAAGGGGAACAAATAAATTTCATGGCAACAATACTTGTTCGAAATATTCGAGTTTATGGCGGAACATTTTTATATGCATCAGGATAAAAATTCCATATGAAACGGAGGGAGGAGGATGAAACAGAGTCGAAGCATCGGAATATCACAGCACGACACAGGAAACACCGTGCGGGCAGGTAGTCGCAACTTCCGGTGTGGATAACGCCTAACAAAAGGGAGAGCCTTCCTTTGTTAACGATATAGATACCGTTTTTGCGGTACACTAGAAACCAGATTTTTGTCGTCAGAGTCCCGTCTCTTCAGGTGGAATGCATTGATCTTTTTTTTCTCGTTATAGATGATTATAGAATGGTTTAAAAATTATATAACCAAGATGAGTGGGAGATCTATATAGGACTTGTTCTTTCATTGAGAAAGTTTTGTTTCTCTTCTCATTTCCAGCTGTCGAGTATTATCAACCCTCGCGTTACCATTTGGAGTAGAAATGCGTCATCAGCGGATATTTTTGCAGATTTTCACCTTGCGATTTTATAAATAGGACATACAAATATAGAGCTTAAAAGCCGCGCGGCAAGGTTAATTTAACCCAATTAAATCCATTTAACTAGTCGCGAAGTCTGAACGTATTCCCACTTTACATATCATATTCTACACCACATATCACGTTACTATATTAAAACTTTAATCATTTCAGAATTTGAAATTGCACAATGAATTTAATATATGATTTTTTTATTATACATAATAATATTAAATTAAAAAGAAAAGTACACAGTAAAAAATTATGTGTACATATGTTAAAATTTTCTTGTGTTACCACGTTTTGATTACTACTTCAATGTAGTAGTAAATTAACATATCATTGATATGTTATTATTTTTATAACATTTTCATGTGTTACACTTATGTCAACTTTATAAATTAACACTTTGTGTATGTCTCTTAGAAATGGAATATTATTTTGAGTACTTTTAACATAATTATAATATTTCAAATAATCAACATGTCTCAAATTTAATTTAACATGATTACGAACGAAAATATTCTATTAACATTTTCTATGAGTTAAATGTTACGAACAAAAATGTTCTATTAACATTTCTTATGAGTAAAAATAAATGTTAAGTATTGTGTCAATTACTTAACATTTTTAATTTGTCAATAAGTAACACGATGAATAAGAGTTATTTTAACTTAAAATTTAGAATGGACTTTCTGGGACATGCAAAAATGTTAAAAATTTTTTACTGTATATTATTGGCTGTGTACATAGCATGGAAATAATTTAATTTTGTGTCTCAGATGGCTCAGATGTTTGTTATTTCGTTCATTGAATCTGACCGCTATCAGTGGCATTTTAGCATAACAACAATTTTTTGCGCACAGCCATTATTCAATCACCACGATTTTCATAGATCTTCTTTTTATCTCCGCGAAATTTTCACGTGAAAACCCTTTACCCGGCAGAGATGACCCATTTCGATCAACTGTAGGCAAATCGCCATTGTTTCCCGATTTTCCACTCCTCTCACTCCGCGGTGAATAATGCCGACAAATGGAAATGAATGGAAATAAATGCGAAGAAGGATAAGAGGGGAGGGAAGAGCACGGCTTTGTACGCGTCTTACGTAAACGCGGGGGTGGACGCATCGAAGTACTTGAGCGAGCTTCAAGTTCTTTCGGCGTTACGGCCATAAGTCTTTCTTTATCCCGTACCTGCCACTGTCTTTTTGCATTCGATGACATGAAAGCATTGCCGTAGAAACTTGGTGGCTCAACACCATTTTTCTTCTGGCCCTGCGAAGCGTGCATATAGCACGTACCTATACCGTATACGTCGCGGTACAGATCGTGGAAACAGGTCAACCTAACGGACTCGTCGAATTTGTTGCGTGTCACTGTTTCTGTCGTCGCGTCGTACCTTCTGAGAAGGATCGAATCTCTCGTTTTCATCTCGAATTTTCTTGTAAAAGTGCAGAAGTGCGAAATGTAGCATGAGCATGCAAGTTGCTCATCTATCTTATTGCGAATTAAAACGGCAATCAATTAAAAACGTGCCGCGATGCGAATCGCCGCGAAATAAAATGATATCAAGGTCGAAAGAAAGCCGTCTTTTTGTAGATCTGTATCTGTATCTTTTGTTTATTAACTTTAATTGAAGAAAATTAAACGATTTCAATTAAAGTCAAATAGCTTATAATTAGCGGAAAAATTAAGCGAAAGAAATGACGTGTAATTTTTTTTATTTAATTTTGTAAGCAGTAAGTGCATAAGTTTATCCTTACAGCCTTGACAAGCTAGACAAAAGAGCGGATGACGTCAGCACCATTTTAAACTGTTCTAATCTACGAGATGAGATAATTAGAAGATTAGATTATTCACTCGCGCTTACATTCATGAATTTTCATGAGTTTTCCTTGGCCTGCGCTTTAACATAATAAACCTTGTTCGGGAACCATGACTGATTCGACCTACATTTCATAGCATTTGCGATCTTCGCACTTTTTCAAGATCACTTACCAGGTCTTTGACCGTCAGATTTAAGACGTGTGAAATCATCGGAACATCTTTATATTCAGTAAACACATCGAGACACGATAAGTGTTATTATACTTTTTAGTCTTCATTAGATCGATATCAAAAAGTAAATATATTTTTTGTTACAACGCAAAAGCTTGACCAATTTCTTAAATAATAAAAAAACCGCAAATAATTAAACGATTATGAAAAATAATGTATATTATTGTTATTGTCTTTACTTATAGTAAATATTATAATCGAAATGAAATTTTGTTATATTGTATCCCTTTTTTCAATTATGGAACATTATTTTTTATTACTTTTGATTGTTCCTTTACGAGCAATCGGAAATGAAAATTTTAATAGACATGTAAAATATACAAAATTTCATATATAAAAAATATTTAATACATAAAATCGTATATTCTACTGAAAATTTGTTTTGCTTTGCGCGTATGATCTATTGATAACTCATAAAGTGTGTCACATGATAAATGGTTGTAGATGTCCAACAAAGTTGTGGTAAATGATGCAGAGTCGTCTCTAAACAGGAGATCAGCAAATACGGTGGAAAAGGAGTTTGTTACAAAGTTACTTACAGGCATACAACGTTGTTTATCATCTACTGTGACACGGGATTAACTTCCGCAATAACAGCGAGAAGTTTTCAGGAAGTTCGAGTGTTTAATCCCAGGAAAGGCGCCTACACGGATACTCTTTCGCGTTTAATCGCGAGCTGTAAATGTACATTCTGCAAACGTGTGTAGAATCAATGTTATTTGAATGAAACAATCATTCTTTAAATCTGAAACTCATTAGAACTTATTAGAAACACATTAATATTACTTAATCTTAAATATTAAATAATTTTTGATAAAATGAATTAGCACAACACCATACACATTCTTTTTTTTAAGAATTGAAAAAGGATATAATGACTTCAATATATTTTTATTATAATATTTGCTACAAGTAAAGACAGTAATAATAATAATAATAATATATACAATCTTATTTTTCAAAATATAATTATTCATAGTATTTTAATATTATGAAACTAATATACATTCTGTTTGTTAGCTTTTTTCGTATTTTTAAGATAAGGAACAAGATTCGATTTATTTAATTAAATCCGTTTAATAGACTCGTGTTTTACGATGTGAAACGTCGTACCCAATCTCTTCCTGCATCCTCCTTTTGTTCGATCACTGTTTGATACGCTGCGTGCTACGTGATTGACTCCACGCGACCGAGATTTTATGTATGACAATGAACTGGGCTGGGTCATTGAACTTTTACTATTACTATCTTTTCGATTTACGACCACCATAGTCTTTAAAACATCATGACCTATCTTATATAATGAGTGAGAAACTTTAAGATATAATATTACAATAGAATTTTGTACACTTAAAAGTGCTATTATAAATCTCTTTATTTAATAGACATTTAATAAAATTATATGGACGGAACATTTAAAGAAGAAATAATTAATGAAAACATTGAAAACACATATAGAAATTATTACATAAATTATTTCGACGTAATTGTCTAAAGATTCTCTGAAAAATACGTAAGCAGAAATTTTCTGGCACTTTCAAATGAATTACGAAGCCCTGTGAGTTTCATTTTGTGTCTTTTACTAAATTAGGAGGAAAGGCCTTTTAGTTTAATAGAGGAATGGTGAGAGCATGATAAATCTAATTGTGCGAATGTAAAAGGCAATGTACAGGCGGTTCACTAACCAAATACAGTGGATGGGTTACGCTAGCGATGGCAAACTCTCTTCGATACCATCGATCTTTATTACATATCTCGCTTAATTGTGACGCGAGCATACGACTTAGTCGACACTTTATTTTTCTCCAATTGTGTTGGTTGATGTTTCTCGTGTTACGAAACTGTATACAGTTCTTATGCAACTAGACGTTTGCCGCCGTCGCTGATACGTAATAAGAAGAAAGATATTTTCCTCCCGGATGTATAATAGCATTCTAATTAGTAAAAAGTGGTACATCTTTTTACGAATATGAGATAATAGCTTTTTAATAAAAAACATTTTCGTTCTCTCGATATTAAGGATGTTTAATTTGGCTATACGAGCTAAAAGTTATTAAAATTTAAAAATTAAAGGCTCCTCTAGAAAAGCTTGTCTAATATTATTATAGAATATTCTATGAAATTTTTATATTTTTGATTAATATTTTGAGGTATGACCCATACATCCTTAATTTAACGTAGGTATAGCAGAATTTTTTTCAAAGATACTCTCATGCATATTTCTGGCTAAAAAAAACACTGCCAATTCGTTATTGCGTGTATGAAATATTGGAAGCCGCTTTTAGGAGATTAGGTTAAAAAGTCGGAACCGAAACCGCGCTGCGATATAGATACGCTTTTACCGTGGGCGTGTAATTTAGAGACGGTATTTTTCCATCTTCTTAGTCGATAAAAATAGTTTTCGCTCTCCACAAAACTCCGTGAGTGGAAATGAAATTTCTGGAAATGGTTTCTCACAACCTCATGCAAGAATTTACGGCAGAAACTTCTTCTTCTTCTGCCGGGACAAATATTTTTGAATTCACTGTTGTTCATTTCGCGCGTCGCCGCTCGTAAATCCGCCTCCGAGCGGCAGGCGCCGGTGGAGGATATAAATCGCGATCGTAATTTTCGAAAGGCAGGAAAAAGCTCTCAGCCCTTACCCGGTCAGCGGTAAGTTCAGGCGCAGGCTGCAGTAAATCACGCTCACGACGACGCGCGCGGCCGAGTTTTCCCCGGAAGTGTGCTCTGTGTCGGAGCATTCGGAGCGCGATTATGTAAAAGAATTCGTACCGCGGCGCGCCATGTCAAGACGATCTGGCTGCCGTTAAGATACATCACGGCGAGAAGGAATGTATCGGAGAAACGTTCCTTTCACGTGCACACGTGCGACAACGGAAGCGAGGCCGAGCGCGAATCAATTTCTTCCAGATTCGGCGAGCAGTCGCGTGGCACGTGTACTTCTTTGTCGTCATAAATTTTAGATTTTTCAGACTCTACACTTCCGCAAGTTTGTTCACCTTTTTTCTCAAATACACTGAAAAAAAGTTACTAAATTTTTAATAAATATTTGTTTGTATATTTGCAAGAAAATATTTAATAAATGTAAATATATATTTATTTAGTAAAAGGACAACTAATTAAATTTAACTATCAAGTTTCTTTTATTGAGTAAATATTTATGTATCGTAAGTAAATATTTTCTTGCAAATATACAAACAAATATTTAGTAAATTTAATAAATTTTTTTCAGTGTAAGAACGCTAGTTTTGATAGCGGTACCTCTTGGAGTTGTATTGCGCAAATTTGAATTAACTTGTGAAATTTAAAAGAATTGTTTGTTAATTAGACCAAGATTCTAAATGCATAATTTATTTGAATTTTTATTTTTGACTTGTTCTTGGATATATAAGAAATTAATTAATTACACTGAGTGAAAAAATATCTTACAACAAAAAAATTATTTTGTTGGTCTCAATAGCTTATTTACTTGCAGTCAAGTTGAAAATTTCTTAATTGAAATATTTATGCAAATAAAATGAAGAAATAATTTTTAATCAAGTAATTTTTTTTGCAATTTAAAAAATATTTACTGTTAGACTGTTTTTATATTCAAGTTAATTAGATTTTTTATCAAAGAAAACAATTTAATTAAATTTAATAATATTAGCTTATTTGTAAAATCGTCATTTAAATATAAAAAATGCAAAGTATAAAATTATATACTTAAGATAATATCTTTTACTTAAACAGACCAAATAAACGCTTGCATCAAAATATAAGGATTTAAGAAAATGTATTTTTTTCATTAAAACAATTTTTCTTTCAGTGTATATACAATATATTTTTGTATAATATATTGTTCGTGATAATAATTTTTATTTTAAAGCAGGAATTCTTGGACTTATGTATGTAGTAGAGATATATCTAGATGATATATCCAGAATATAAGATTATTATATACATATTGATAACTACGGAAACGACTGATAGCGAGTTTTATTGCTTTGTCTGCGTCGGCAATCTGTGACAATTCCCACATGCAGGAGTTTCGTAGACGTGGTCGTGCGAGTTGAATCCACGCGGGCGTCGTACAATGGTGGAGTGCATTTCGGAGGAACTGTTCCGATCATAAACGTTATTGCTTTGGAGAATAGAGTTTCCTATAACACGACCGTTGTCGGAAGAATATCGAGAAAATCGTTCATATTCTTTACTTTTTTCACGTATACGTATGATTGACGACGTTTCGATAACACGTTACTGAGAGATTTTTCTCTAGCCTCGCGTATGTGTGCATCCTTGTGTGAGCAACTAATCTTCCTGGCAATTTGCATTCGCAAGTTGTTGACTCGCGTGGCTTTCCGGTGAATTCAGCCATTTATGACGGCGAATTTAATTGAATGAATTCATCGCAGTCTCAATTTAGGCGAACTAACAACGAAAGTTTCTCAAGCATCCGCTTCAACACCACTCTCGAATGCCCGCTATGTATAATTCCCGTTTACTTTCAGCAAACATTTCTGTCATAATATTTTTCCTCTGAGCTACTGCGAGTGGAAGGTCCATTTTGTAAAAAGTTAAAAATATATCGTGATGCAACATGAAACGCCGGTTTAATCAGAATTTTCCACGCTATTTTTCAATTACTAACGCTCGAGTAATTTGTTTCAAAAGGGTTTTAAGGAGCGTCGTTCTTTGTTCACTCTCATTATCTAAAATTATTTCAAATTACACAAATCGTAAATACATAAAATCTATTGACATAAAATTTCAATTTATTATGCAACTGTGTACACGGTAGATCCAAATATACTTTTATGATTTCCACGATAATTTTATTTCTTCTTTGATTTATTTACGCGAAAAAATTGATATATTTATTATTATAAAGATAAAACATTTATTATGAGTGTATAAAAGCTGCATGAAAAAATAGTAAATTAGTTGAAATTACGAATTACTGAAAATATATAGAAAAATATGAAACATATTACATAATATTTTATTATCAAAGTCGATTTTTAAAAAAATACAGGATTAGAAGTACAAAATTAACGTTTATGAATGTATAAATAATTTTAGCATAATCTTTGTTCTTCAAGATGTATTCGAAGGTGATTCCATGCGTATAAATAATGCATGTGTATGTCAGATAAAAATTTTGAAAGTCATGAAGCATATTCGTTCACAATTATAGTGCTATCGCCAGCCTAGCATTTTGCTCCGAAGCTCAAGGGCTTGCCAAGGAATTCTTGAAATATTCCAACTAGACTTTGCTCGACGAAGGTGAGGGAAAGCGAGCGATAAAAAAAATCTAGCCTTTTTGTTAAATTTTACACGCGCCGAGTCTTTACGCTTACACGTGTATCATCTTCATCCGTTACGACTTTTACGGATCGTTATCGTTTCCGTGAGTTTACGGATGTATAAAGCGTTATCGCATTCTTTCGTGTTGATCGCTCTATCCGCCGTTTTATTATCGAAACTTCATAGCGGTTTTGTCGGATCGCTTTTGTTTTCTTTTGTAACTTGTTTAACAAGCGGGAGAGAAAAAGTTCCTAGAAAGTCGATCAATGAGATCGACGTAATCCGATTAAACAAGCTCGGTTACAGTTTGACGAATTTCACGCTGATGTAAGACCGGATTCGTGCTCGCTTAGGGGATTCTTAAAGATTGCCGTGCGGCGGCGGAACACTCACGTCGACGTTTCGTTAGAGATATAGAAGGCTTAAAATAGAGAAGATCCGAGACGCGTTGACCAACGAGGGGCTTTTAATGGGCAACCAAAGAGAGAGACGAAACTGAAAAGATATCGCGAACGTTCACCCTTCGAACGAAGAAATCATATTCGCAACCTTGCACATCGCATTAATCTGTCGTTGCATTTATATTAAAATATTTTTAACTTTACTTTTTCGGAAAGTTTGAAAAAATGATTGTATTCATTTATATAAAATTTAGAAGATCCTGAATGCACAATTGATATATTTTCGGTAATTAAAAAAAAGACAACGTCATTTTTTAAATATATATCACAAATAGGTATTTTTATTTTATAATATAATATAAATATATAAATATATAAA
>QKQZ01045088.1:0-15316 GCA_003595255.1 Solenopsis fugax | reverse complement strand
AGGATGCCGCCGGTCTCTCACGTCGCTATACGAGTGCGACAAGCCGACCGCGTCGAGCCGGTGGTAGTCGAAATAGCGTGAGTAGTACTCGGGTGTGTGTTGTGAGCGAGCGAGCGTGGTCGCGACTCATCCGCGAGAACTGCGAGAGTTCCACGCGTCCAGCCAGGCAGGCGGATAGCGGAGACAGCCGAGACCACGACGACCACGACGACGACAACTCGTTTCGGAACAACGGAGGACTTTCGGAGCAAAGGGAGAGAAAGAGAGGGTGGGAGAGAGGGAGGATAGGCGCGAGCCACGTGCGAGTCGCGCGGAGGAGCATCCACGACTCCGTCGTCAGTGAGAGAGAAGAGTCGTCGTTATCTCAGTGCGCGACAGACACGTCGGGGATCCTATCTTTGGCGATTTCGCGGGGAAAGAGATCGTCCCGTCGCGGATCTGGTGGGGGATGGGTTAGGGGATCGGTGCGTTAGCCTCTATGGATTACTGGCCGAGTTGACACGCTCACCGGCCGGCGGGCGAGAGTAACGCTCCTTCGGCGAAACGAATTTCGCGGAAAGTGCGTCGCTGTACGGTTCGCGGGGGGAGATGAGTCTCCCCTAGAAACAATTGGTGCCGATGGTGAGGTACGCGAGCGGCGATTTCGTTGCGTTTTCTCGGCTCCGATTGTCGATCGCGGAAGATTGAGATAGAGACAGAACGGGACGGGAGGCGAGAGAGAGAGCGGGCGACAGAGGGAATAATGCGGTTCGCACCCTCGACGCTGCAGCGACGTCGTCAACCGCCGTTGTCCCGTCGACGACGTCTAGACTGACCACGCATTCGTCGTCTGCTTTTCGTCGGGATCCCAAGGAGGAGGAGGAGGAGGAGGCGGAGGAAGCGGCGGAGGAGGAGGAGGAGGAAGAGGATCCGCGAGAACGAGTGCACCGGCGGCGGCCGCGACGGTCGNGGCCGCGACGGTCGTTCCAACCGACCGACCCGATCCAAATCGTCGGCGGACGACGACTGCCTCTTCGACGCGAGAGTGCGAGAACGACGACGAGGAGAGTGCGGCGAACTTGATTCAACCGAGTCGGAGGGATGTCACGGAGAAAGCAGGCCCGACCGAGTCGTGCTCATCTCGAGGAGGATCTTGTCCAGAGGCCTCTGTTGACCAATCCCATTGGAACTGTCGCAGGCAATATCCGTAAGTGATTCTTTCCCGAAGGATTAGTCTGGATAAGGGAGATTGTCCTGGCTCGTTCGGGTTGTTACGGTAGTTGTCCCCTGCCCCCCAGGTCGAATTGCTTTCGAATACATAGACTAGCGATGAAATCGTTAGAGGCGACTTGTTAGAAGAAATATAGGAATTATACGAATTTTATAGTACAAAGAGATTTATCTTGAAAGAGCGTAGTATGTTGATAGAATCTGCTCCACTTCGATCACGTGTATGTTTTGTGAGCAAAACGTTAAACCGAAACTTTATCATTACTGTGGCTTTATTGAAGTACGGAAATTTAGAAATTACGTACAATTGAAAAGTTTTATCTTTCGAGTGACACTCCAAAAGCGAAGCGTCAGCACTAATGCTGATTATGAGCCTAGACCCTTCACATAAATACATACACTTGATAATTTCAAGGAAACGGAAGAATAGCAAATGCAGAAAATACACAAACATAAAGTAAAAAAGTTAAGTGTCATAGGCCGGTTCTTATTTGAAGACCGTCTTAAGTAGTGTCTTAAGGTGCTAATACGGCCTTTTGATTATGGTTGATGACATCTTAAGATGGTATTTACTATAAGATGGTCTTAAATATAAGAATCGACTATAAATACCAGCCATAGATTTGCTGCAAAAATTTCAGTAGTAGAGCTGTATAATGTAATCCAGAAACGAAAACGAGAAATATCATACACAGTTTAAAAATGAGAAACAATATGCAGAGAAGCGGCTGCTTTGAAGGTGAAGAGTGATGAGCAGGCGTGTAATTACGAGATCTATTATAAATATACACTATTCTAGCGGTTGGAAATAGGCACTACTGTATCCATAAAACAATCAAAAACACAATGTATAAGAGAACGATGTAATCTTTGTTATAAAATACAAAATAAAAAACTTCCACAATACTTCTTATAAAATATCTCCTGTAAAACATAAAGCGTTGTACGAGCAATAAAAACAAGGTCCAGAAGAGTGCACAATGTAGCAATGCAATGAATTTCTTACAACCATAAAAGCTACCTCTAGTCCGACGTTAATAACGTAAGGTCCTCCACCCTGTAAAGTTACAGTCCTTCCCTAAACCTCGCGCATATACGCGAGTTCAGAGAGAAAACTGTATCGAGTCAAAGTTACGCGACTTATCCGGCAGTTCGGAGCGACAATAACGCGATAGGAAAGCGCGGCGTGGAGATGTGATAACGGTTCACGATGTACGGCGGTATACAGGCTGCTGGATGCTGGAACTAGTCCGATACGTGAGAAAAAACGGAGCGACGATCGCCCGCGGCCGCGTCCGACGATTTATCGCGTTTCTCGACGACGTTTCGCGGCGGAATCGCAAAAGTCGCTTCCCGCACGCGACTGATACGCGGACGCGAGATCTGTAGAGACACGGCGGAAGGTAAATCTCACAAATTAACGCGATATGAGATGCGAAAATTTATCCCGAGATTAATCCCGGCGTTCCCCGTAATACAGCCGGCTCGCTAAATGCCCTGGACCCCGCGATTCACAGGCACTTTCCGTCGGACTGAAACGCGCCTGCCTCCTCGGGGATCCACCTCGATAAACGGACCTGTCTCGGCGTAACATCAAAGCGAGCCTAAGAAACGGCCGATAAAACGCTTCCATCTTGCTAACCCGGTGCCCCGACCGCGTAAGCTCTTCTCGCCGCGTTTTCGAGCACGCTTAAATCGTACGAGAATTACACGTTTACATGAAGATCGCGCCCTCGGCTGCAGTTAATACACGCCGCTTTGTATTTCGCGATTGGATCTTCAGTGATCCTTACATCATCTTAATCTCGCTAATAAACCAGCAGTGTTAATTTCAAGTTCCGCGTGTGTATCATAATCCATATCATAATTTATGAAATTAATATGCGCTATTGCGTGAACGTGCACTGAGAGAAATCGTTTGGTAGTATAGTGATCAAATGAATTTTATAGTTACTGGTATCAAAAACTCTGTTACATTTAACAAAAAAACCAAAAACTTTTTGTAATTTGTTGTATGAAAATAATTATTTGGTTAAGACTACAAATTGTTTGGTCAAAACAACTATATATTTAGTAACTATCACTATAAAATCCATTTGATTACTAATCAACCAAACTTTGGTTGATTTTACAAAACATTTCTCTCAGTGTGTCACAATGTTAAACTGATGTTTTCAAGATTAGAAACGGTGTATAATTTTTATATAAACGCAACAGCATTACATTCTTGAATCAATGCATATGCCGGCAAACAAAAAGCAATAAGTATAAGTAAAAATTAACAAGTGTCAAGAACAATGTTGAATTTTTGTGTGACATATAAGAAGTTATATGAGAATTGCTTGCACAAAATCGCGTATATTTCCAAATGACGATATGTATTTATCGTTAAACCTAGAAAATTTAAGGCGCAACGATTTCTATCTGGGATCGTAAACTTTATCGGAAACATTTACATTTTTTCCATTAAACACCAGAATTTCTCCGATCGCGGAGGGAGGGGGGAGGGGGAAGGGATAAGAACACGTTACTGTAAACCGCTCGGTTTTACTGAATCCACGTACCTGACATCCGTGTATCCATTTGGTACATGTACCATTCACAGACATCACGTCTAAACAGGAAACGTTTAATGCTGGACACGCTTAACCTCGTCGATAAAAACGGATATTTCGTAGAGAAGCTCTGAGAAATATTTTTCAGAACGGTATCTCGTAGATATGTGGAAAATATATCGGTACTCGCGTGACGAATGAAATTTCAATAACGCTTCCATATCGGGTGGCTTCCGAACGGATGGTCTTAATTTGCCCAACTTTTTCAATTGTAAGTTTCCGCACAGTTCCACGGGGAGAGCCCCGTGTTGTACTCTCCGAATAGTTGGAACATCTCGAAAACAAAATAAAGCGCTTCTCTCTCGCTCTCTCATTCCTGGCGCGTGTACGTGACAGGCCGGTTTCTTGCTGAGTCAGAAGCAAAATCGAAAATGTCTGCGGATATGGTGGTAACGATAAGTCTAGCCATGTACCGAAGTTTGTCTAAATAATCCGCTAATTCGTCATATTCTCCGCGACAGATTCTTCTTCATTTGATAGAGAAGATTTGAAGATAAGAGGTGTTGAAATTACGTATCATAATTCATTTTTATCGCGCAATGTCGTGTTTATATAGGTGTGTACGTTTTTATATAGTTGTCTACGTTTCTATAAATAAATTGTGTCAATACAATGTGACATTAATTGATAAAACATTGATAATTGATAATAAGTCGAGAGAAATATTCATCGTGCGCCATCGATTTCATTCCATTTGCTCAATTTTTTTAGCACAAGAAATAAAAAGTGTCATTTCTCTCAGTTGATGCGAATCTTGGTGCTTAATAACATTTCTACAAGTTATTGTATCAGTTCTATAAGTTCGCAGTTTTATAAACTGCGCGTCGATACAGGTTGTCGGACTTGACAAAGTGTGTGGCGGATCAGAAAATCTCATTATTTTAATGCACATTTTTATGTATTTTTATTTAACGTCATATTTGCGAAAGAAATTATGATTTTATTACGGTATTTATATAATTGGGAATCATTTAACAAATGTACAAATCGTAGAGTGTTGTCCATCAACAATGCGAGAAATTTCATTGAGTGCTTTACACTCGTAACGTAAACGCATTTTAAAATAATTTCTCTTTCATTATCTTTGCACTGTGTCGTAATGATTAATAATGATAAAGTAAACTGAAGTGAGAAATAATATCAAATTAAATTGATCGTCAATTTTAATAATGATGCTACAAGCCTCTTAGAAAACAAATTCAAATTTTTTTTACATTACACAATACCCGAAAATGAAATTTTGGTTACGTTAAGTAGATTACGATATTTGATTGGCAGACTACTACATAAAATAATTGTAACATGTTTGCTTACAATTCTTTGATAGAACTTGAAGAAACTTTCTGGAAAGCAGAGGCGTAAAATTAGAGGATACATATTTCTTTACTTTATATGAAAGCCATATTATTTACATTTTGTATTATTATGTCAAATAGAATGTGTTCTTATGCCTGTTTTTGCCAGTATTCGCACAAGTGTTTTTTTTATCTCATACATTATAAATACAGTCATAAGTAAAGCAATGACGCTTTTCTTAAGTTGATTTAATATATTTATCGTATTTTACAATATACATCATAGATATCATCAATATTAAAATTATGATCAATCAATGCTTGACGTCTGACGACTGACAGTGATGTTACATTCATGATATTGAATATCATTACGTATCATAACCAAGCATAGATAATTTCCTGATCAAGACTCGGAAATTACCGCTTCTTACGATCGGCCTTCGCGCTCAAAGAGACATAACGAACATTCATGAATCATAAGCATGAAACGCAGTATTCACAAATCAATTTACATTTCTTTTGCTGTTATCTTAATGTTATACATACTACGAAAATATGAGCAACCATCCACTGTATCAACGGGCCGTTGTATTAAACAGATAAAGCGATTAATATATCGAGACAAAGTTCCAGTAGGTGTAAAAAGTAATCCTATAGTGATCAATTTTAATAAGAACTTTATGTTCCGTTTATTAATAAAATTTTACGAAACAAGTCCACGTGTTCCTAGAGACATCTCTACAATAAATTTCACGTGGACAAGATGACTTCGTTTTCAATTTTTACGAAAATATTAAGGATTCAGAGATCGATAGAAACAGATGCATAATAAAAATGCATAGTTCTCTCTTTCTCTCTAAAAGATCTTATTTTAGTTTACGAGATTTAAACACAACAAGAAAACATGGAAATAAATTACATCAGTTTCTTTGAAAATATTATCGAGAGAAGAAATGCTCGAAAACATTATTAATCATTACGACACAGTGCAAAGATAATGAAAGAGAAATTATTTTAAAATGCGTTTACGTTACGAGTGTAAAGCACTCAATGAAATTTCTCGCATTGTTGACGGACAACACTCTACGATTTATACATTTGTTAAATGATTCCCAATTATATAAACATCGTAATAAAACATAATTTCTTTCGCAAATATGTGACGTTAAATAAAAATACATAAAAATGTGCATTACAATAATAATGAGATTTTCTGATCCGCCACACACTTTTTCTGATTGTGTAAGGCAGGGGTGGGGAAATTATTAGAAATGATATTTTATTCGCAAAGTAATATCGAAGAAAGCGGAGATATTTGGCCGTAAGTTACGATCGTTTGGGAATTGGACGAAGCTTAAGGATATTGGAGTAGCGCCAAAGCTCGCATTGGACAGATAGGATTATATATCGTTCACAGGTGTATAAAAATTACACGGATTACTCGGCGTGTTCGCGTGTACGACGTGTCATTTCTCATACTGGCCGGAGGGAATGTTCTAATATAGTGATCTGTCTTTTCGGGAATCGTCAAGGTGGTGCGTTTTGAAAGCCGTTTTCCCTCTAAGCTGTCAGTGGACAGTGGAATATGCTGACGTGAAGGAGATCGTTGACAGACGAATAGAGAAGTCTCGTCGTGTGTGTCCGTCGTGAGGACGACGGACGGGAAGTTGTCTGCCACGTCGGACGGCGGCTAATGTGTGACAAGTAACTAAGAACCGTCTGACTTGCACCGACTGCATATTAATAGATCCTAATATGCGCGCTCGCGCATTGCTCTTAATGCACCGCCCGGCGCATCATTGTGTGTCGCGCGCGCGCGGCCGTTTGTCCCCACGAAATTATAAAGACCATCCGCGCGCGGAAATCACGCGGTGCATTCCGCGGCTCGACTCCGGTCGAGACAACGCGGCGCAACTCCGACAACGACGATTTGACACGCGCGAGTTAATTTCTCCAAAACATCAATAAGATACTAATGGAACGGTCCGCCGCGCGACGCGCGGATTTATCATCTCCGGGACAGCCGCCACTTACGGCTTGTCACGAACGTAAACGAAAATATGTCCGCGTTGAAATACCGCGTCTCATATTCGGGATCCGCGTATAGATTTGACAAATTGCACCAAGAGCGGCGACCAAAGGGCGTCCTGCTGTCGGTTAATTATCTCAAATGTCGCGGGAACGCGCGGTTATCGGTTGCCGTACTCTCTTCGTCCCATCGCACTTTCTTAGTTCTCTTGCAAGAACTGGATAATACGTAAGCATCGAAACGGTGTTTTGTCATAGAAGAATTGGTTCATTGTTATGACTATTTATTGCCGCGCTGCTTAACATGTATATCTTTGACGTTTATAGATAACATCGTGCTTCCCAATGAGGACATATCTGTATACATTATCACGATAGCGCAAATACAAATAGATATAGATAAAATGTTTAAAATTGCGCGCTTCGTCGAAAACATTTTTTTTTTACATTTCCATGGATATGGAAACGCGCAACTGTTCATAATACATATGCGATTATTATTAGCGTTGACTGTATTTATTATTATTCTTGCAAATTGAGCATTGTAAAATATTAGACTTTCGACGGAGATGCAAAATAAGAAAAAAAAAAAACTGGAGCGCTACGATAGCACGATTGAGATGAGTCGAAAAAAAAGAAAATACGCGAACGATATAAAAATGCCAAAGTAAAAAAAAAGAATATGAAGAAAGAATGTTTGGCGTGTTATCGTTTGACCGTTTGTCGTATGAATATTTAGACACGAATATCTCTACTACGTTACACAATGTATCAGTACAAGGAGACACGGTTATCATGCCTTAACAGTTTTGCTTATTATTAATCGCTTACTGTTTTTATTAACTTGTCTCCAAACTGATAACTCGCTAACTCATAAATTTATAACATGTTTGTCGAAGTTTACAAATAAATGTTCGTATGTGACAAAAGTCATAGAATTGGGATTGTAATTGTTACGCACATGCCAGATATCGCTCATAAATATTTGTCCGTTTTCGTGAAAGCGCATTACGATTAACACGCCGTATTTTTGCAGCTAAATAAATAATTATTTATTGCCGAGCGTTGTTTGCACGGCGAGATAAAAATCAAGAATTCGAGATTGATTTCCAGAGTGCGGCATAGAAAAGCGACGTGTAATGAGTTACCGTGTCTCTCTCTGTCTCTCTCTCTCTCTCTCTCTCTCTCTCTCTCTCTCTCTCTCTCTCTCTCTCTTTTCTGTTGCCACTATGAATATTTTCGGTCGGCATCCCGTGCATGCACGGAATTGTATGAGCGTCTGACATATCTGTTTAAACGCATTATTTTAAAAACAATGTTAATGACGACAAACGTATGATAGCGTAGAAACGCACGGATCTTTGTCGCGCCTACTAAATTCCGATACTAATTAATGATTAAGCCGCTCTGTATTCGGATTCATTTAAAAATGGGGGATCACGTTGAATGCCTCGATTATATAGTGAAAAAATGAGACATGGCATGCTGAATAAAAAAAGAAAAACGGTAGAAATACCGATTGCACGGGAGTACAAAAGTGTAAAAATACTGACGCGCGCGATTTAAAATAAAAATCTTTCTCGTATATATTATGTGACTTTATATTAGCGAGTATATTGTACATCCTTGTGCACACACGTACACACACACACACACACACACACACAAACACACACACACACACAAACGTCGAGGTCGATATTTCTTTCAGAAAATAACGAAGCAATTGGAGCAGAAAGAAGATGTATGACAAAATAACATGAATAGAAACACGTATCCCATTCTAATAAAATTATCTTTGCTGTCATTGAGTTGAATCACTGTCATTCTCTTATTCGTCTGCTACTATTTGCGTATACTCGTAGTATGATTAAATAGTTTTGGCACAACTCTCTAAGTAACTCACATTATGCCTAAGCGAAACATGCACGAATTGAAAACTAAAATCTCGGAAACATTGCACGACTTTCACCCTCGAATAAAGTAAAACACGCATCCACGAAATAGAATGAGATCCAGAGAAAAAAAAGGCAAGATGATTAGCTTCTCTTTTGTGAATGCATTAAATTAATCCAGTATCTTTTTAAGTAATTAACTGACGCGTGCGCATCAATAAATTCGAAAGTGAGAGACGGAAAGTGAGACAGAATCGTGAAAGGCTTTGAAAAAGAATTCAGCCGTGGAGAATGGCGAGAAAGAGAGAGCGAGATGGAAGAATCTGAAAAAAGTATAGTTGCTGACTTACCGGTTTCTTGCCCTTTGTCGTGCGTGAATATTTTTGGTCGACATCGCGTGGATGCGGGGAAACGCGTGGGTGTCTGCGACTGTCCCGTCTGCCAACCCCAATCTATTAGACATCTTAGTGTACGTGCGCGTGTTTCTCACGCACACGTGATCCCACATGCGCGCGTGCATTCGGGCCGGGCTCCCCTTTTTGCTCTCTTCGCCTTCTTCTGCCGCCGACGATCGGTAGAAAAAAAGAGGAGCGTCCACGAGAGACAATGCCGATGCCCGTTCTCTCAGTAGAATCTCGTGAAGCGAATGACCGGGGTGTATCTGAAAAATTGATCGCAAGTTGGTCCGACACTGAACGTTCGAAATGTCGTCCTCTCATTCGCAGACGAGGCGAGGAAGATTGGTGAGAGTAAGAATAAAGGAGGGAACAAAATCTCACCGCGCGACAGCCACCGAGATTTCAGAATTGTCATTCACAATCTGCAGATTTTATGGAAATTAAAGTAACTCTGGTATTTATGCCGTGCGGGGGGATTTACGCCGCAGAAGTAAAAAAATAAAATAAAAGTGGAGATAACTTGCTTGAAACTAATCCATTATATACCTTTATGTTATATTAGTATTGCGATGTGTTATTATTACGACAATATTAGTTTTGATACTATATCCTGATCAAAAGACGCGGTAGCGGCTCGCGCCAAGTATATTTTTTTCGTCCTACCATGTCAAAGACGCTACCGTGTATCATTTATAGGAACAAACACAGTTTTTTACAAATAAATGATTGCCTTTCTTAAACTAATTAAAGATATCAAAAAATGAATATAGTGGGGAAAAGTATAGATTTTTCCGAGCACAATGACACAAGAATGACGTCTGTAAGTCCATTCGATGCTGAGATATGTTAATTATCTCGAGTGTTAATCGACACATTAGAAGACGTACGAACAATAAAATATAAATGACAGAAAGGTAGATGAGAATCCAGTACGAGCAACGTATTTGTATACACATATAATAAAGCTGACTACAAAATATCTTTTTCATTCAAAGTTTGAACCACAAAGTGATCACAAGCAGAACGACATTTTAACGTTGATATATCGGCACATTGTTTTATGCCAATCGTTGTATGAGTCGATATCGCAGCTGGCAAGGTACAGCGAGACTGTTCGCTGGGCACGGCGATGGAACGTACCTTGTCTCAGAGTGGAAGGTGAAACGCGCGGCGGTAAAGCCGCAATTCGAATTCCGCGCGGCAGTAAGGCGGCACCTTGCATGTTACCGACGAGCCCTCGCCTCGCGTTGAACAATTACCGCGCAATATTATTTATATTGATGCCCCGCATCGCTTGCGCGTTTCGTCATTCCATTTCTTCCATCGCAGCGTTATGTCACGGCTGCGTACGCGGCCGTTCCCTTTCCCGGCGACCGACCCGGTGCGCGACACTATACGCGATCCGGTCCGGTTCGGTTCGGTCCGGTCTGCGCGCCCTTGTCGCACAATCGGGGCTATATAGCGGCGCGGAGGGCATTTCTTTTGCACGTCCTTCGCGCAAAACCTGGTGAGCATTCCTTCGCGGAAGAGGCGAAGGTCGCCAATTATCGAGTGGCGAGCCGCGAAGGCGGCTTAATGCGATCCCCTATGACGGGTCATATTCGTCCGCCTTTTTGCTCCCGTCAGTGGACGATGCCGGGCGACGATTCCACGTTGGCGTCAAAGAGCACCGACCGCTGCGTAAATCCCACTACCGCGTTCGTCTCCGTCTCTCATCTCTCCACATTTCCACTCGGCTCTCCGGTCTGACCCTATCTCTCTCTTTCTACCGGATCCTCCTCGGCTCCTTTCTTCTTCTCACCGGGATATCATCGTTCTTCTCTCACGCTTCGTGCAGTACCGGACCTCGTGAGATCCGAAGAGATCGGGATCCAGGTGACCGGCGCGTCGTAACCGTAATTCCTCAAAAAGATTCCAATGCTCTTTCCTCTCAACGCGGTTATCCTCCGATCCCTTCCTTCTCTTTCTCTCTCTCTCTCTCTCTCTCTCTCTCTCTCTCTCTTTCTTTCTCTCACCTTTCTTCCGTCTTTCCTTTCGCGTTCTCATTACATTGATACGAACTGTCAGCCTGCGCGTCCAAGGATTTCAGATGGATGGGTAGATTTTCACGAACAAATTGATCGGGATGAGACCGGAACAGTATCTGGCATCACCATTAAGCGAGCGTCTACGATGAGGAGAGACGCAGACTCGAAAAATCCTCACTTTCTTGGACTTTCTCGCGCTCGTAACGATCGAGATCGAATTAGCGATCTCGTAACTGCGACACCAACGGAAACCTCGCATAATGTTACATAGCAGACGGTACATTAAGGTGACAAATATTTACTGTGCATTTTAGATTCGTGCAAATTTATTGCTCACAACATGGCAATAATGTTGAGACGAATCCAATTACTGCGTTGTGTGTAGGTGTGTACGTGTGTTGCGCATTATTATTAATATATTAATGAAGATGGGTATTCGTATTTTTATGATAAACACTTATATCAAGTGTAGATTAATGAAATTCTTACGTGACATTTGTCTCCCACAGTCGCAACGTAGTAGCTAAATTTATATGTGATTCAAGCGTCTCGGATGATTTCTCGGAATGGCTATAAACCGCTATAAACCACGAAATTGAATTATTTCGGCATTTCTCGAACTGTTACACCGTGTGACTGACCCTGAAGCCACAGAACGATACATATATCGATTGCATTGATCCGAGCCAAAAAATTTCAAGGATAACGAACGGCTGGTTATTAAGAATTACGGCTGGGTGTGATGTGAATTATTCATAAAATACGACAAGTCTGAGACGGGTAGGGACGAAATTTTAAAACGACGCAGGTGACACCTCGCCTTGAACTTATGGACAGGACGAATAATTTCGGCCTAACGTTGTATAATAATCAAACTAACGAAAATCAGTTATTGCCGCAAGAACGGTATCCGCGTTTAAAGCGTATCGCCCACCGACGTGGTAATAAGAAACCGTATGTAATTTATGATAACGAGGTGTGAATTATTGATACTCAAAACTGATTATCCTTGTAAAAAAGTATATGATCAAGCGTTTCGATATGTTTTGCTGAATTTATAAAAGTTTAATGCGCGCCGCATTATCGAATAATTTGCGGTTTCTAATTAAATTATGGAGCGATAATACGAGAAAATGAGAGGCGACGAGAACTCGCATGAAGAAAAAGAAATTTTATATTGAAGAACGGTAAAGAGAAAAATCTGAAATCCAAAGCCAACGAAATATGGAGATGATCGATTATCGGAAAATTAATTTGATCCCTTCTGACTATTCATCGGGAATAGCGTAGGTCATCCTGCAAGTTGGTGACAAATTCCAAAGTCTGGCTAATTAGCTTCCTGCTATTTTACATTTTTCGTAAGCAACTATTTTAAAACATCCTCATATTGCATAACAAACCGTTTTTACTGAACATGATACATGAATTTTCTTTTTTTTTTTCACGATAAGTCTCAAGATATTTTATTCTGTCTATAATAAAGAATTATTCAGACGTATTAATTTACAAGTGAAAGATGGAAAAATATTGTTCGATGCGCGCGAACGGAAACGTTCATTCTCGATTGCATGCGGGTCTGTCGTTCGAGCGAGCAAAAAAACTTTCATCTACCTCCAAAAGGTGGAATATCGAGATGGGACGACGGACACGGGAGTGCGGTCAAGAATCTGACCAATATTTTAAACGAAGCACTCATATGTATATGCTGGTATCCAATCACATTTTTGCATCCCGACGCTCGATGTCGTCGCGCTTTCACGTATTGCCGACTAGAATTAAACTCGTCACAAGTCACACCACCGATTTCGCCTTTGCCTGAGGTCTTGCTCAATTAATCAAGAACGAAAGAATTTACACGTTTTACTAGAGCTATGAAATCGCTTAGTGTGTGTGAGCTCGATACTTTCTGATTTTCCCAGAGCGATTCTATCTGCGTCTTTTTTTGCGATATCCTCGTTTTTCAAGGTAATAGTTACTTAAAACAGTTTCCTCCGAGAAAATAACTTAGCCTAATGCATAATGTAGTAGACGATGTTATTAAAAAGGTTGTTTACTCGGGTGAAGACGGGCAATGATCTAGCGACCATCCGAATTTATAAATTAAACGAGGTAATCTTATTTTTTCAAGTCCTTGATACTATTATGATGTACAATAATTTATCTCTTTCGCCTGTCAGCACAAAAATATCATGCAATTAACGTATTACAGTATTATTTGCATGTTTTTGATGTGTATTATCACAATAACGGTGGAACGAAATGGTAAATATCGCAGACGTGAAATGTCCAGAATATGCATAACATTGCCATAAATTACGGAACCCGCTGCCGCTTCGCAGACTTAACATTACCTAACCTACCTCAACATAGTATCTTTGGATCTAGTCGCATCACATTACGGAGAAAATTACGTCACGCAAAATATTCCTGTATTTAATTGCTGCGTATCGCGTAACATCGAATCGTCTCGATGCGAGGTGCTGCCGTAATAAAATATACTTTACGAACAGGACGGGAATTATATATATACCGCGCACGGCTGTCGCTAATTCCGAAACTCTGCGCTCGTACGTAACGAGAAACAGCATTCTCGGATCGAAGCTTGTATAGCCCGTGGAACAACTATTCCCGTAAATACCGTAAGTTAAATCAACGACTATAATTTAGTCATGCTTTTTACAGTTAGAGAATTGTTGGGGAATACTGCAAATAATCTTCACAACAATTTGATTTCACCGTGCCTCTCATGTTACACAGAGAATATTCATTCTCTTATACATTTCTCTGTTTCATTTGACATAACTTGTAATAATTTGTAATAGTTATAAATGAATCTGTTTAATTCCTACTTAATCTCATCGGTCTTTACAAATTGTTTTTCCTTTTTCATACAAATTGGAACGATTAATTGTTTTTTTTTCATTAGCATAAACACAATTAACATACAGAATAGATGAAATATCCAAAATTATATGTATTATAAATTGCATGAAATTATTTAAACATAATATATATTTTTAAACAATGTCCAGAAATTGATTTCCATACGGCTTGTACAAGCATTGTACAAAATGCATTACCTTGGTTAAATCTGCTTACTGTGGCATTATATAGTATCGCGCGTAAGTTGATATGCCTGGGACTATGGAAGCTACGAACCGTTGTTCTAATCTAGCATTCTTTTTCATCAAACGCAACCCCTGCCCAGTGAGATTCTTCCCATCATAACTCTTATTCAAACATCGTTCAGTAATTGTGTGTAAAATCTGATATCTGTATTTATAACTGTCTGCAATAGTCTAAAAATATAAAACTGTAAAGAATTTGTTGTGAAAAATATTATCTCGGTCAAGATATATATTGTTTTAATATTTTTATTTTAATATTTTTTTATCATTTGTGTTTTACATTGAAACACAGGATATTCTTTTTTCTTCTTTTCATAAGTATATTAAAAACATTTATTGTTTTATAATTATTTTTATTATTATTATAAAAAATATATATATATGTAATATAGAAATTTGGACTCGTGAAATTTTCAAAACAAGAAAGAGATACGGCAAATGCGAGTCAAGCGCGGTTAANAATTTTCAAAACAAGAAAGAGATACGGCAAATGCGAGTCAAGCGCGGTTAACGGTGCGCAGTGATTAAACAACAAAATATAATATGTTACATTAACTTTAATAAACGTTTCGGCTCATCCTATGGATTTTATTTTTAATACCATTCGTGAACTAAGAAACAAGTCGATGACAATACTTCAGATGAAGTTGATAAAAAAATTTCTTGGTTCACGGTGCCTTATTTCCCTTTAATTTCGGACAAATTCAAAAATATTTTT
>QKQZ01045083.1:0-25023 GCA_003595255.1 Solenopsis fugax | reverse complement strand
AACCCGAATGGGGCATTAACCGGCGTGAATGTGCACCTCGGGTATGCGGAGCTTTCTCGTTGCGCGTTTTAGGAAGACCTATTTGCATCACAACGCTTTACAAACTCTTGTAACTCATTTGCAGAGTTTGGTAATTAACAAATTAAAAGNTTAACCGGCGTGAATGTGCACCTCGGGTATGCGGAGCTTTCTCGTTGCGCGTTTTAGGAAGACCTATTTGCATCACAACGCTTTACAAACTCTTGTAACTCATTTGCAGAGTTTGGTAATTAACAAATTAAAAGTTAAATAATAAAGTTAATAACTTTTAACTTAACTTAGTTAATTTTAAATGATTTAATTTTTAACTTTGACTGGTTATATTTTGAAACACATGAACTTTAATTTATTAACTTTTTACTTAAATTAAAAATTTATTTATATAAAAAAAAATTATAAAGGAAAAAATTTTAAAAGAAGGAAAAACAAAGAAAAAAAGTTTAAAATGAAGAATGAAAGTAAAAGAAAATAGAAGAGCAAATATACACAAAAGAATGATATAAATTTTTAATAACCGCTGAATTAAGTATAATATTTTGAAATTTTAATATAGAAATAAAAATTTATTTGATAAAACATTTTCTTTTCTGTCTTTCAGTAAAAATCACATGTAATAAACGGATAGACATTATAAAATGTTGGATATAAAAAAGAAAAGAAATAAAATAATCAAAAAAGAAAAAAGAAGGAAGAAAGGAGTTTTAAAATACAGAAAGAAAGATGAAGATGGAGATGAAGAGACGAAAGAAAAGAGGAAGAAAGGAAGAAGTTTAAACTAATGTAAAGAGCATACAGACAAAGAAGGAAGAGCAAAATAAATAAAAAAGAAAGAGTATATTCGGGGCAATAAACAAATAAAATAATGAAATTTTTCACAGCACAGTCATATTGGAAATGTCTTGTGAACGCAATATTATTAATTCAGTATTAATAAGACAAAAAGATTAAAAGTTGAGACAGTTACAAATATAGATAAAGGAACAAAAAAGTGCATTCCACTGACGCTCGCAAAGCTCCTAGCTTTCAGCTAGGCTAAGCTATCATTTCGATCGTCTATTGGTTTTACTGGTGGAAGAAACAAAACGCGATGCCAGTAATTTTCACTTCTGCCAACTGCATTACTTTTACTGGCAATAACCAAACTTATTTTCGAACAGATGGCTAAACGCGCGATTTGGAAAGGTCGCAGACGCGTATGGGTCTTACTTTTACCATTACGTACGCGCGAAAAATTGCAAATTCGCGTGAGACGCACGTAGAGCGATGCCACATGTCGGACGGCCGACGTCGATCGTTTTATTTCCGAGTCACGTGCACTGTAAAGTCGGACGAAGAAGACGGCGAAAAGGATCCAGCGGCGTCGACTTCGGCGAGGCGAAAATGCAGCGCTTTCGCGAAGAAGAGAGCGCACGTGCACTATTCTCACCCTAGCGTGCGCGAAATCGCCCTGATATAATTCCGCTCGCTATCGCGGTGGAATTTCAAAGTGCAAATGTCACGCCGACGATCTCGCGTTTTTCATATCGGAAAAAGTAGCGTGCGTCCGAGCAATTCCGGCCTCACGGACGCCTTTGAACAATCCGCACCGAAACGTCAATTCTATCCGCGACTAAAAAATGCCCGCTCTAAAGTGATCCTGACGTCCGATTCGCGGTTCCTTTGTGCCGCGCTGCAAAAAATAGTTGAATTAACGGAGACTGACAGGAATGCATTTCGCGATATTGATTTCATAATCTCTGAAGCGAGGGATTAGTTCGAAAAACGTCGCAGCTGTTCTCGGTCCGCTTCCGACCTCTCTATAATTTTGTAGAATAAAACTCTTATTCGACTTTTATCGATTTATTCGTCCTTTTTAGGACTGCTTCGAGTTCTAATCCAAATAGACAGAAAATCTAAAAAGAATTCTTTTTTTTTATTTCTTGAATCATAAAATAAATTCCTATTCCGCCCATGTTCTAAAAGCATTTTGAAGAATTTCAAAAGATTTTACTTTTATTCATCAATTGTGAGCTCTTTTTCAATTTTAAAACATCTTTTTACAGTCTAAAAATTCGTAATAAAATTGAAATAACTTTTAGACAATGTAAATTCAGCAAGTGTAAATATACACTGTTAAAAATACGCAGAAAAATTTAATGTAATATTATGGAAGCAAATTTTAAGCAAATAGATTTAAAAAATTTAATGTTGTTAAAAGTGCGCTAAATTTCGTGCACATACCATTCAGT
Organism: Solenopsis fugax; assembly: GCA_003595255.1. Lineage (NCBI taxonomy): Eukaryota > Metazoa > Arthropoda > Insecta > Hymenoptera > Formicidae > Solenopsis > Solenopsis fugax. Next base: position 22,756 of record QKQZ01045083.1, on the reverse strand, counting down.
AATAGATATATTAAATGTAATGTACTTATATAACTTAAAAATACATTAAATTTTGACATTTTTACACTGAGAAAAAAAATTTGTTGACTTAAAAAAATATTAGTTCATTCAACTAAATGCGGCGGTCACGGGCTGTCAAGCAAACATTTGTTAATTCAAAGAAATGTCATTTCGAGAAACTACAGATATTCATTCGGATTACTACCGTGTATTTGACTCAAATAAATTAACATTTGAACTAAGTAATTCATATGCAACTAAACGTATTTAGTTCAGTTAACAGTTTTTTTTTCTCAGTGTAACAATGTATAATTCTCAAGTATGTTATTTTTAACAATGTATAATTCTCAGGTACTTAAAAAATAATTTAGATACAAAATTAAACGCCCAAAATTTTCAAAACACTTTCTCTACTTATGTTTCATTACGAAAAGAAATTTGTTTTAAAGTTTGATTTTAAACTATCTGTAAATCAAAAGATATATTGATTGTACTTATTAGAATTTTTATTTTTAACTATCGGAAAAGAATTCTTTCTAATTTCATTTTAAACATTACGCTAATTCATAAAGAATTTAAAAAGATGCATATGTGAATTCTTTTCGAGTTCAAAAGGAAGAACTTGTCCTATCCAGGACAATTTTCTCGGTTTTTTTTTAGACAGAGTTAATTTTTTTTGCCTTTATCATTCTGGTCGCCTGTTCCGTACGTTTACAATTTTTTGCATGCGCGTTATCTGTCGGCAGATTTTTTTGAATGACCTGCGTGGTAAATTGCAGGACGTAAAAAGGCCTTGCGTGATAATTACGGTCCACGTGATAATTACATTTCATAGCCGATAAAATTACGTAATCGCCAAATGCAGAAACAGACGCGCGGTGATACAATCTTACGCCAGCAACATATTATTGAGATAACGAGACGAAATTCATCAGTCGAGCGTCTCCCTTAGAAATTTAATTCCCGTTTATCTTGCGCGTGTCTCTAATTTTCAGTAAGTTAATGCGACGAATTTACTTGGCGTTTCAAATCCGAATTACCGTGGCAAATTAACGTGGCACGACAAATTAATCAGCGTGAATCTAAGAGAGTGTGTGGCAAGTGCCTTCAGAATATAGGGATGCTCGGACCAAAAGTGGAGCTGCAAAGATAGGTAGATAGATAGGTAGATAAATAAGGATAGAAAGAGAGAAAGAGAGAGAAGGGAAACGAATATCCCCTAGGGTTACACAAATTCATATTCACTTTAATTAAATATATCTATGTACATTATAGGTACATCATTAGTACATTTACCATGTGATAACTGTACAACGGTAGCACTTTCAATACTGTTCACAAAAATACATCGCATATAAACGAGCAATGAGTTTATACGCAAAGTCGGCTTGCGACAAGACAAGAGCGTCAATTAATTAATTATTACCTTTCGCTCTTCGCGTCCGCGACTCGCCGCGTTTTTATGTACAAAAGATTCGTGCTTCGAGTCACACGACGGGTCAAAGGAGGAACGTGCTACGAGAAAAAGAGATTTTATATATATATATATACTTTTTTTTTCATTAACTTACTTCGCTTAGAAAGAAACGTTATCGATGCTGCGCCGTTGAATACGGAGAGGCCCGAGCGGGCCACTTCATTTAAGTACCATCAAAGAGACACGAGACTGACAGATTGATATCGATATTTATACAGTTACATCGAGTGTGTGCAATAACTGGCATTCGGTTTTAACCGTCGCGACGAGAATGCGCTTTAGCCACTTGGGTTCCAAAAATTTACTAAGCACGAGTCGCATCTCATGAATTTCACGCGCGACAGATAAGATAATACAGTTAACGATTTTTATTTTTTTTTTATAGTCGCAAGAGGTACGGAGAGAATCCAAAATCTTTGGATCGGAGGACGTCGCTAAAAGGGCTCGCGAATGAGTCGCGGAATCACATTTCTAAAATGAGATAGTTATACCTTTTACCAAATACGTTCCTTCTCTGTCGCTGATAACCGAACCCACGGTCGTGTCAGCAATCGACGCGTTGTGCGTCGAGTAATAAAACCTAAATCCTCTCGAGCTTAGCACACTTTGGAACTTTATCCCGGTGATCGATGGAGCGCACGCGCTCCTCTTATCTCGCACATCTTATCACATTTCAATTCGACCATCCTCGCACATAATCCGCACGCGTTTCAGTTATCGTAGACGTTGACTATTTACACGAGTATTTTCGCAAAGACGCAACTTAAGGAACATTTGGTATCAAGGGCGATAATTCGGTTGGGCGTCGTCGGTGGTCGGGTGCGGGAGATCGCTTCGCCGTTTAGGAACTGTAGCATTTCAATACAAGTAGTCGTTGAAAAAACGAGGCGGCGACGGCCACCTCCGATCGTTACGCCTCTCGATCGCGAGTGCATACGGGCTCGCGGAAATCTCTTTGTGCAACGCGGTGCGAAACGACTCGTCACGACGACCGTGAGTTATGCGACGTGACTGTCGTCGTGACGGATCGACGCAAAAATTATACAGCCTATACGAGTCGAGAATCCAAGCGGAGGTACAGATATCGATAAACACTAAGTTGCACTAACAATAAGTTATGTGCGTCGATTAGTTAATCCTAGCTTAGCAATGATTACCTACAATTGTGCTTGTAACGCAGAAAGAGGAGGACGATTGAGTTAATCAGGAATTCACACCAGTCAACGTTGATGACTCGCCCAGCATCCAAAGAAATAAATTCTGAAGTCAAAGATCTCCGTTCAGTACTTCTTTACATCTTCATATCATAGGGTTTCGCAATTCATTGTTCAAAGTTGCGGGACTCGGTCCGCAATTTCTCTAATCGCGACATCTCGAAATCGTGAGATCGGAGATCTCTCTTTATCTCTTTTCTCTTGGATGCTCGAGTCCTAGATAGATCGTCGTCTGACTAAAGGAATCGTACGGAATTAAGGAAGGCGCACGCAAAGACGGAAGACAGAAAACAATCGCTGTCGCATTCGATGTCGCAATCGACTGTTGCTGCTGCATCGTAAGGAAGCGACAAACCGTGTCGGAGATGTATCCGACTGAAAGTGTCGCTGCATATTCGACGAGGCCAATATTTACCTCGCGGCGTCTCGCGCAGCGGATCAATCGATCTATCGCTCGATAAGTCTGTCGGCAGCCTGAGCAAATTAAACGTACTCGAAGTTCCGATTTCCACTACACCGGACCACCGACGCAGGGATGCGTGCACGGGGTGTTTCATAAAGAGAGCGCGCACTGATCACCGCAGTGAAATTCCTAATAAAGTAGAGTTCAATCGACAATCCCTTTAATTCAAGAACGTAAAAAGAAAGTTACCAAATGAACGATTAAAAATACAAAATCATATAAATGAAGAAGAATAAAAATTCTTCTTTAATTAAAAAAATGATTGCTTGCCACGGACTATCCGCGTGAAAAATCCGCGCGTTATCGGTACGCACTTCTTGGGGACGCACATCCTCACGTGCAAATTCATACGCAGTTATCTATGTATATGCATTATGTATTATATGTATGCGTGTGTGTATGCTTATGTATACGTATGCCTAGTTCCATTCCATTTTGGTCGTGTGGAGGATCCCGATGGGACCGACGTGTATGACGTATCTGCGCTGATCGAGGAAACGTCACAATTCCATTTGGACGTATCACCGAGATGACACCACTCCAGTCTCGCGGCCGCGGTCTCCCTATTTACAATGGTACGAGAGCGTGCGCGCTCGCGTCCCCTTTCCATCCGCGTCCCTATCAACGCGAAGCGGACGATCCTCGCCACGGACAGCTCAGACCTGGTAATTTGATCGGACACGGAACTTTTTTAAATTCGAACGCAGGCCGCGCCGAGCCCACGATTGAAAGTGTGCGTCGCGTCCCTCCCTCGCCCTCTCGATTTAACCCGTTCGAAACCCGATTCAACTTTCAGTTAACTGCACGAGATTAATGCGACGATGACGACAACGCTCGAGCCGATCCCTAATCGTCGTTTCCCTGGAAACGGAAACCGCTCGGTCCATCGTCCGCCTTTATCACAATCGTGAGTGTCCATTACCGCCTCCGCGAAACTCGGGGATGTGTCTCCGAGGGATAAAAATAAAAGAACGATACAAAAGGAAAGTGTGATTTAAAAAAAAAAAAAATCTCGTTGCCAAAGCTACGATCGTCAGAGGTGCGCTCGAGGAAGTATATAACGTGCGAGTTCTCTCCCGTACGACTAGCCAAAGTTTAATCGAAGCGGACTCGCTCCGCCGATTATACACGCTTTTATGTACTCCGCCGAAAATACTGAAGCAAGTTTCTAACGTACACACGCGATATCGCATTACCCTAGAAGAAAAAGAAGGAAGATAGAGAACGGTAGCCTCGCGCGATCGCTACCCCCTCCGTCCGTTTCCAATATAATATTTACATGGAATTTTACAATAAAGATCCGAGACTGGAGCGACTTGTCGCGGCGATGTGCACGCATTCGCGATCGGAATCGCGTCCCGACGACGACGCCGAAGTGAAAATTAGCGTCGTAACGATCCATCTCGCAGCTCGCGAATATTAGTTACACGCAACACGTAAATTGACACGGACGGACTGGTTGATACAGGGCGAGTATTTAACTATTACGATTAATCAAGATTAAAAAGTTAAAAGTAACATCAAATAAAATACTTGATGTATCTATATAAAATACTCGATTCATTTTACGCAAACGATCGTTGTTACGATGATATAACTGCTTTCAATAAATTGCCAAGCTTCGTATACATTTATCAATCATTATTCCGAATAAATATCGCGCGTTTTCGTTTCCCACGAAATATATCGGGCCAGTCCGTCCCTGTAAATTATTGGCTTTAGGGCATACCGCTCCTAATATAATATATTTATATATTTATATATATGTATCACATAACTCCCATTGTGACTTGGCTTGCTATGAGTAAAACTTAGGAACCACACGGTCAAAAACTCTCATCTCATCGTGAGGTTTGCTTAGGTACTTTACGAGCCTCGACAGCGATTACAACCGTCCATTACATGAAGAGTATTGGTCCAAAGAGAAATGTTCGGGTATATCTGAAGTGATCCAACGTCTCTCGAGACATCGTTTCATTGCGGATAGTGATCTAAGACAGAGGATTCCATCAAACAGCGTAACGTTACTCCCAAAAGGATCGCGTGATTCGGACTGCATTATCATCTTTCATTATACGAACATATCTTTTATATCACCTCGTATTCCGTCCGCGTACAAAGAGTGCAAGAAAGATTTAAGGGGTACAAATCGAAAAGACCCTTGCAAATCGAAAAATATTTTTCAACATCATGTAAAATTTTTGTTTAAAATGATAGATTTGTATTGTATTTCTGTTTTAAATTTTTAATTTTTTTTCTGAAATTATAAAAAAAGAAGAAAGAAATTTTTCGGAAAAATGCAATTTTCAAATTCAAATATGTACAGTAAAATTGTTTCATAAAACATAAAATATTAAAAGTTCTTTTCAGGATCCGAAAATGTGTGACAAGTAAAAAAAAATTACTTATTTTTTAATATCAAATAATTTAGCGTGGCTATCAAGTACACACATTTATTTTGAACGCTATTATTATTTATTCATTTCATATTTATTTTATTTTTTTTTAATAAAAAAAATTTCATTTTTTAAAAATAAAAATAGATATTTTCAAAGAAACACAATATCTACCTCTCACTTATATAAAAGTTTTACATGATATTGAAAACTATCCTATTTTTCGATTCCCTAGGGTTCTTATAATCCTTTAAATGATCAAAAAGTTTAAAATATTCAAGTTTTGCAGACGGTTCAACAACAAGTTGGTTCAATGATTGCAACAATGAGATCTCGAAGCTTTAAGAATTCGCACATTCGCGGTTCCATCTGGAATTATCCGTTCTCTCAACCCGTTTTTTTTTTTTGGGAGTCGTGTCACGAAGTTTGAGGACCTCTGATTTATTCTCTTCTTTCTATCGGAGCGCCGCTCTGATAACGGCGGTTATCGAACCGCCTGACAGAAGCTCGAGGCATCCGGCGTCGTCTTGATCGAAGATCGCTCTTGTCAATGTGCCAGCGCGCAAGGCGTTTCGGCGCTCGTACGTAGTCGCGCCGTAGCCGCGCAAACGATAAAATATGTGAGTTCAGGCAACTCGATACTTACTTACGGTTGCTCCGGAAACTGCAGGCTCGATGCCGGCGGCGATGCCATCCGGCGCTTCCGTATTTCCGTCACGGAACGCTCCGCAATTTTCCGCGGGACATCGCGGCGACGACGGCCGACACTCGTGCCCTACATGACGGTTAACCACACCGTCGAATTACATACGGAATATACCTTCGTGCACGCACGTAATACTGTTGCGGACGTACGGAACGTCGCGCGTTTCGTATCGCTGCCATCCTCGGTTCTCGTGACGCGGTCAAATTGCGTTTAACGAGAAATTAATTAAATCCAATTTCCCGAGTACTTGTATTCTTGGCTCCTCAATTTCCGATTAACTCTCATCGTCGTCTTATAATTTACCAAACCCTTCACGGGTAAGTCAAGTAAGTTAAAAAATAATATCTATTTGAAATTTTCTTCGACTAAAACAGTTCTAAACTTGTCGACATGGGATTTTCTGCAATCCACATAAACTTTAAAATTAACACGAAATTGATTAAATAATTAGGAGTAAAATTTAATAAAATGATTAGGAGTAAAATTGAGTTCGTCTTCGTTTACCGAGGATCGGCAGCGTAGTCTACGTACATCTTCTCTCTTACTTTCTTCCTCTCACTCTCGTTCACTCACACGTAAACCGTTCGCGGTTCGTAACGCGAATTAATCATGAGAAATGATCGTTAATGATCGCGCGTAGCGAAATAATATTACGATTAACAAGTTTCTCTTTGTAACAATGATAATGATCGCTATCGCAATAATTCGTAGTACCCTTTGAAAAATTTCATTTTTCGGTGTTCGAAAATCACAGCGCGCGTTTCAGCCTTCCATTGCATATTAATTAGACCGTTTTATCTTACTTAGAAAGCGCGGGCATGTCACCACGCACATCTGTTTTCCCTCCGCATTTCTGCCTCTTCTTGTTTTTCGAATCATCGACAAACGTATAGACGATTCGAGCGAAATTAATTAACGAAACAGAACGTGTACACTGATCAACAACGATGTGACAATGCATGCAATATGTTGCGTAATGTCTTCGGAAGCGGACCATCAGAAATTCTATGGAGAGATTTTAGCCAACGCAATGTAAATTGCAGTAATAAACAGTTTATCGCCCCGACGAGTACGAATTGTTTTCAATTTCTCAACTTTACCGTAACTACGTGATCTATGAGATGTGCCTATACTGTAAAAATAAACGCTCGATAAAGAAGTGAAGAGAAGGAAGTCATCTTCTCTCAAATGCTCGGATAAATGTACATCGAAACTTGAAAAATGTAACAAGTCTTTCGCATAAAGTTTAGGAAATGTATCGGAAGGGGACGTACGTGTCATTGTTATAATATTTAAATCCTCCCTCCTCCGTTTCTCGCGGTCCGCTCCCCGACGAGAGAGAGAACCGAACAAGACGCAGCTCACCGTCTTCGCGAAAACTATTCGAAGCGTTACTATCGATCGATTGTCCTCGCAAAATTCTGACTTCGTGCCAGCCATATCGCCCGACTGTCAGCGCGTGAGCACGTCGTCGATAGATCCCCTTGCCCTATTTATTTCTCTGCCCGTCCGTCCGCTCGTCCGCTGCTCTCACGAGATGGTGACGGAAGTTTCGAGGGCGCGGTATGATCGATAACTGTCCTTCCCACCCTCCGCTTTCATGCCTAGAACGGCCGGGCGGCTCGTCCGAAGACACGGCAAATGGATTAACCGGTAAATAATTATCGCTAATGAGGCCATTGGTCGAACGGATTCGCCCCGCGAATCGATTACAGCGTTGCGCCGAAACTCGGGGTAGCACTCTTTCAGATATTTCCTTCCTTCCTCCCTCCCTCGGGAAGAACAATACCCTACGAGTCTAGGATAGCTTCGAGATTTTCCCAGATTCTCAAATGCTGAAATCCGATCGAATGGATCGTCGCGTCGCGTCGCGTCGCGTCGTTTGAAAACTCTTAGGATTCTCGACCATTCGGATTTCAGTATCTACGAATCTCCGGAGCCTCCCTAATCCCAGCCCATCGTGGCGCGCGGAGCACTTGCCACCGAACTGCAGTCCGAACTCGCGCTCTCCTCTCGACGACGACGCCGCCTCACCATTTAGGTCCCCGATGTCCNAAGCCGAAGCCGAAGAAGGGCGCGACCGAGCGCTCGTAGAGCAGACGCGGCGGCGGAAGTGGCGGCGGCCGCTTCCTTCGCGGGGCAATCACCGTCCTCTACAAGGACCCCTTCCCGGCGAACAGCATCTCCCTGTGCTTGGTGCGTATGTGCGAGCGCAGAGTGTCGATCCTGCTGTAGGTGGCCGGGCAATAGGGGCACAGCGAGCGCTGCGCGGTGTGTATGTGGAAGTGGTGCCAACGATTGGTCACCTGCTTCCCGCAGGCGCGGCATCTCCATAGCGCCGGGCTGTTAAGCGACACGGCGAACATCTCGTGATAAGAGAGGCCGACCGGCACGCTCGGCATCGAACCTGCAAAACCCAACAGCATCTACATGCCCTTCGTGCACAACCAGCGCCAGTGTCGCGTTTAGCCGCGAAGCGTTTAGATCCTCAAGATTCTGCGAGTCTAGAAATCCATCGCGTCAGCCTAAGAATTCTTTACGGTCCAGACACGCTGGATCCAGTGCTCGCTGAATCTCTAAGATCCAAAAATGTAACAAGTCCGGGATCTTCAAGACTTTACGATTCGTCTCGATTCCTGAACTCTTCGATCCTTCCAATTTCGGGATCCCGACTTTTCCCGACTCTGGTATCAGAGCTTGAAATTTTCGATCTGCAAGACCTCGCAAGAACTCTTGGACCCTTCGGTGCGTTGGGTGGTTGTGTGGCTTTTGTTTGGTGCAATGTTCGAGTGTCAGTGTCCTTGAAAAGTCTAAATGAATTTGCTGATCACGGCCAGTGACGTCCTCTTGTATAAATTAAAAAATGATCGTACAAATTTCTTTCGCTTGGAGAGCGAAACAAAAATAATTGTGCAAAGAACGACGGGAAAATATAAATAACTAAAGCTGATACCGTAACAGGTAGAGCCAAGATAATTTTCTTAAAGAGCGACTTAAATTTTGATTTGCACGTGAATGAATTTGTTGAGAAACTAAGCGTCCAGATAAATCCATAACTTTGAAGCGAATACAGACGTCGTTCGTATCCGCCCTTGGAGCAATTTTTTGGAGCGCGCGGATAACGGGAGAGAGACGTCACAAGTGCAGGCAGTGAATCGAAACGATCGAGTGTGTCCAGTCATGTGTGAACGCATCCACACGCACGATCACCATTCACCTCCTTTTTCGCAGCCTCCACAAGCACAGATATTTCACAAGCGTCACAGGATATATACTCACGTTCTTGATGCCGCCATGGAAACACGAAGAACATGCCGTGGAGTGAAAATAGCGCGCCTCTCCACGTCCAGAGACTCCTGAGTATTTCAGGATTCCTGGATCCTTGAGTTCTAGAATATACGGCATTCTCGCATTCGCGAATCATACGCTAAAGCTCGTGGAATCGCTCGACTCATCGGATCTTCCCGGAAACTTTTCGGTTCCCGGATGCTCTCAGGATCCTCCGAGATAAACTCACGTTTCAGCGACGTCGAACGCGGTAACGCGGTAAACATGGAGGAGAAAAATACTTAACCGAACATTTGCCGATGTTATTGCAGGATTATCTGCGACGGAGCTCGTCGCCTCCAATAATCCGTGCTGAAAGACGTAGTAACTTCACACGCTTGTGTTAGGTTCTTATCGTCGCGTCGTCGGCGTGTTGGCGAAAGAAGTTTACGTATCGTTTCACGCGCAGTGATCAAAAAGTCTAACGACGAAATATGTAAACGACGTTTAAGATATAAAATATATTATGCGTATAAATATTAATTTTTTTGACACATCTTACTTCGCGGATTATATTCCATTACGAGTCGTGCGACTTTTTGATCGATACATAACACATCGCAAAATATTAACAATTAAAACAATTTCCTAAAATTAGAGACAAATAAATTTTAAAAGGATAGAATAAATAATAAAAATTAAAAAAAATAGAATAGGATATATACCGAAGAAAACTCGTTTCACGATCTGAAGAGATTGGTCTAAATTTTAAAGCAGTATATTGCTCTCGGTGTAGATCCATGCGATTAGAGAAGCATCAATTCTTCATCATGATGCATATAAATTAACCGCTGGCAGCGTCTAACGTGATGTGTGCTCCTGGGCGCACTGCGCTTCGGGATAATTGGGATATTTAATTAAGACATTGCGGTGTCGCCAAATACCAGTTCACCCCCCAAAGGTACGCCGCGTATCGATTATCGAGACCGATTACCTGCAAAGGAAGCATCCGATAATCCGTACTGCGCACGAAATCTGCAGAACAATAATTACATCGCGGAATTGGGATTAACGACGACATGCGCGTCACTCAAAGCCTTCGAAATAATTATTGCGAGATACCAGCTCCTTTTTATATATTTTATACATATATATTACATCTTTCAATGATCAAAGTCTCATAACATGTCTACATATCTTGAAGACCTCTTATCGATCTTCCTTACCTCTATAGTTAAGCCATTAGTACAACCGAAATCGTACGCACTAAAAATGAATCGCATTTCCATTGGCACGCAAACGATTATCCGTAACGATCGTTAAAAAGCGAGAGAAGCCTTATGGCTCCTTAAGTATCGATCAGAACTTTTGCTCTCCGATCGTCAGACAAACGGTACCTTTCGCACTCTTCCTACGCGAGACAACGCGAAATTTTCTGTTTCGTGAAAAAGCTCTCGGAATGAAAGATCGCCCGACCACGAGGAAGGAAGGGGATCAGAGGTACAAGTAGTGGAAAAGTAGAGTTAGACTACTCTTTGGTACTTAAGCGTCGATGCATACTCGCTTACGTACTGTGCAACGCGCGTAACGCTTCCTTTTTGGCATTCTGACGGAAGAACGTGTGTCCTCGGTATTGCATTGTCGACATATAGGATATTTCTGCGGGATTTCAAAGCTGCGGATCTACGGATCTACGTGCGTTCGCACGTCCGTGTAAAACCTGTGAACTCTCGCGCATCTGCGGAATCTTAAAGCATGCAGCATATTGATCCATAAATATACAGAGCGATAAAACAAATTTGAATTGACAATGTTTCTTGTCGAAGATCGAGGCTGGGATTAAAATGGCTGTCGCATCTCCTTACAGTTTCTGAATTAACATTAAGATATCTTAAAATCGCGGATACATTCTTTTTAATTGCTCGTGGCTCGAAAATTGCTGCCGTATCTCCGCCGAGACTGCTTTCTGTCGAGAAAAAATTATAATTAATGTCCGATAAAATATCATCGCTGTATACGCCAAGTGCAGTAATTATCCTCGTATATTAGCTCTCTACATATTAATGCAGAGAGCTAATAGCTGTATCAGCCGCAGATCTACCTGTAATTGTGCAAATAAACTTTGTTTGGTAATTATTAAATATTGAAATCATTTGTTCCCAATTAAACCCAACGAAAACTTTTCCAAACAGTTTTATCTCTTAAAATAAAACCAATTTAACCTAATTTAACCATTTAACTCAATTGAATAACATTTATGGACAGTAATTCACACACAGTCTTCGTTTTTTTATTCCTTCACCTCTTATTTATACGAAGAATAATTGCAATTGCGGAAGGGAAGATGGAACGAAGACTCAGCTATTCGTCGATATCGACTTCTTCTTCGCCCTGTCCTTGAATCGTGCCACACGGACGCGCATCGCGTCCCCCCAGTTAATTCACGCTCGCGCAAATAACGAGTCCGAAAGGTCGGGGACTCAAAAGCGCGAGGTCGTGCAAACACAGTCAGTCAGCACAGATTCGAAGCAAGAGTTTGAGTACCGAGTTCATCAGGCACCTACCGATGTCCACGATTATTGAAGAGAGGGGAAAAAAGAGTGAAAGAGAAAGGAGTGAGAGAGGTAAAAGGGAGGCAGCGAGGCGAAAAAAAGGTGGACTAATATTTACACTGTGGAATTACACGGTCCTCGCAATTACTTTAGACACGCCTGACGAGGCCTCTAAGTAACACTAATGCAACGTTGACTATCAAACGCTCGTTAGGGAAGAAACGATACGAGATTTCTGAGCGCTGCATTGTGTACGGCTGTACGCAATCGCACCTCGGGCTCCTCGGCGAGTTCCTGACGCATCCTCGCGTGGATGACCAGCTTAGATCTTTCGATACTAAATTCTAGATTCTTTACGGGTTCCATGATCTCGAACAGACTCGTTGCATCTATCAGCCCTTTTCGATCTTCGTCCCTCTCAGATACTGAAGATTCCTCTATATCCTCCACTTTTCGACAAACACTAGTTTGCGCGATCCAGCTTATCTAGACGACGAGCAAGTTTGGGAGAGCTCAAGATCGCCTCGCACGGCGGAAAGGGGAGTACGGGGGGATACGGTGTGGAGGACGAAGAGGCGGAAGATCCTCGCTAGATCCGCAGCTTAAAGTACGCGGCGCGTTCCAAGTGTCGCGACGCGTGCATGCGATATTATTGCACGTGCGCGTGCTTCGTACGCGTGTGCGTGAGCAGGGTGTCGCTGCGCGTGTACACCGCCGGACAGAGCGGACAGGCATACTTCCCGGGGAAATGCACGTAATAGTGATTGCGCACGTTCGTCACGACCTTACCGCACAACGAGCACCGCCTCCTCTCGTCGCTGTTACTCTGTCTCTCAAATATCTGTGATATCCGCCAATTTTTCAACTCTGCAACAACAGAAACCACAGCGTCAGCAAAGCACCTCGAATTAGCCCGGCCTCCCATCGCGCGGTCGCAGCGTATCATCGCTCTATTTCCGGCTCTGTTCTTTCGCGTGTCTTTCTTTCTGTTTTTCTATTCTATTTATCTATCTCTCTTTCTCTCTCTGTCTTCCTCTATTTTTTTTATCTCGCAAATTTTGCCCCTTGATGCCGAGAGAGCGGACTCTCACCCGCCCGCCAGATTATCGTTATTCCTCTCGCTCATCCGTACTGGCGTGTGCGTGTGCGCATGTAAGGATACGTGGATGATCTTGGAGAGAATCCGATTACGTGTACGATGGACACCAATAGTAGGCGCAGACTGTGGTTTGCGGCGAGATCAAACTATGCGTTCGAGGGCGCGAGATCAAAGGGACTCTGGAATAATCGAAGCCGAAGACACTCAACGAATCGGAAATTCCAAATATTCGGGGAATTCGGAAACAGAGAGGACTCGAGTATGCCAAAGCTCTCTCTTTCTCTCTCTCTTAGAAACGAATCTCGACACTTAGTCTTAAATTTAAAATATCCCCTTCAAAGAGATCTAAAAAAAAAAAGAATAATACCTTCGTTAAATATTGTCAAATGTCACGGACGTTTGCGAATGAGAAATCGTCTAAACTCGATCTCTGCAGAACTTGGAGAACGGGATAAACAGTCACTCTTTTTATACATGTCCCAGATTCGGATTCATACGATTCCCTATGCACAATCTCGAGGAGCGGCTGCTCGTCGAGAATACGTCCGCGAAGAAAAGTACACACGTTCTCGAGAATACGTATCGGCACGAATCCTCGAGTACGTTGGGTCGAGGAAGTGTAACTTCGGGTGCCGTAAAAATCTGCGATCTCTCTTTACAGGATAAAGCAAGACGGCACCGCGATGTCGAAGAGCATATTCCCGATATGTATCGCGAGACGCCTCGCTGTATAACAAACTCGGTGCCTCGAACGCGCTGACGTGAAATCGGAATCCTGATAAGACCGCGCATACGTGACTTGGAAGTGTAAACGATCCGGTATTCCGTTGTCGCGCCGCTTTCTTTCGTCCCGGCGACATTTCGCTGCGGCGATTTGCCGAACCAAATGTCCCCTTTGAAGATCCAACGGCACAGATAGATTAGGAATACACGGGTCTTCGGACCCGATCTCAGCCGCATAAACGCAGGAAACCTGGAAGATGTTACAATTCAAGCACTCAAAGTCCCCGGAACCGTCCTGCGGAAGGCTATTTCGATCTCTGGGATTTGCTAGTTTAAGCTATGTGATGGCTACAGCGTATACGACCCTCCAAAATTCATCTCAAATATAGCTCCACATCTCCACTCTAGACGATTACAGCTATAAAATATCGCACGATCTTGGAATAGAAAGTTATTATTATTATACATATCGTACGATCCGATCGCAGAATGACGAGAATATTCGTCGCAGCGACATGCGCTAACATTGTTGCTGCCGCTGCATTATTTCGCGCTAATAATAGCGTTATCGCACAAGCTGATCGACGTAATAATTCAGCGTGACTTCAGCGAAACGATAAGGTGTCATCGTAGTTCTCGACGTTGAACTGAACGAAACCGCTCAGACTGCGATTGAAGCAGCTGTCGTGACCGAGGGGATTAGATTATCCTGTGCAAACGCGAAAACATTCCTGAAATATACGACCGCTTTATTATCTAGTAATATTTGACACTCATAAATGTCGCCAGTTCATCGCGAATGTCGAAGATACGACTTTCCCAAGGTGTTCGACGATGCGCCATTTACGATCCTCATCGGTTCTGCAGAAATGTAAAAATAGGAAGGTGGGTTGTACACATCTAGACTGTGGGAAAATTGAAAATTTTTAGGAAAATAGGTGAGAGCGCAGATACCGTCGGCGAATATCATGCGAACATCGAAAAAGGAGAAAAATGATCTGGAAGAAAAAAGAAAGGTAGACGGCTCGGTTAACACACAATTATGTTTAATCAAAAAATTAGTATGAAATACATTAAATGCACATGTGATTAATTCTCCATTTTTTTGTTTATCATCATCATTATCATCATTATCATCATCCGTATTATCTACACTAGAATTAAAGATGTATATAATAATGCAATTGTAAACATAAGAGACTTTATGTTAGAATAATCATAAGGATAAGAATATAATTGTAATAACAATAAGAGAAGTAGTAATAGTAAGAATTTCTCGTGATAAAACCGGTTGACGCCTTAACTAATTCATTCCATTAATCAGCATGGTCAGAAGTTCCTCTCCGAAATTTTTTTTTTCTTTTTCTCCATTTCCTTGCTAAATACGCCTATTGCACGTTTCGAGCCAAACAATCGTTTATGTGTAATAGAAAGATATCAGCTCTCAAGCAACCTGCCGCTTCGCAAAATCGACGATCGTCGTGATCGCCATTGTTCCTGGTCCAGAAGGGCAATAATAACGACGGCGACGACGATGATCGTGCAAATGCGATTGACCCTTCATTCGCAAACGCGTTAAAATCTGACGAGCCTTGCTCCCTTTTTGTCCGAATATTTAATCGCGCCGAATATTTAATCACATTCATTACTCGCAGTGTCCCTGTAACTACACTGTCGAAAAAAAAGCTTTCGAACCTTTCGAAAAACGAATGACAACGGTGAAAGGAAAGAAAGATGAAAATAAGGAATCGAAACCAAAGTTCCGTGGAAAAAAGGAACTAAAAGAGAAAGACAAGAGGGGTAAAAGACAGATCTGAGATCAAGAACATAATAGGAAGAAAAAATACTACGAATTGACAAACATACGTTGACGAAAAGTTTGCAATCACGTTGATTTCTTCGATCGAATCGGCTTCCTCGATCGCCGAATTCACTTTTTCGTTTGCTTTTTCTTTTTTTCTTTTTTCTTTCTTAAAATTCGCCGTTCGAACTTACGGACGTTTGAGCTTTCGGTGTATTTGAGCGCGACGGAACGGAATGCAAATTTTTCTTCGACGTGTGTCGAAAGAGGAAAGAGACGAGATGTTGGGAAAAAAGGAAGGACGTTAATCGCGATTTGGTTCCTTCTTTTCTCGCAAGCACGCACGCACGCATTCTCTCTCTCTCTCTCTCTCACACTTTCTCTCGTACACGTTATACATACAATGCGAAAAATGCAACGGATAACGATTTTCTTCCTCTCGCCGTTCATTAATAAAATGTCGAATCTAATTTTAGAGGCTCGTTTCTTATATTTACACGCGTAAAATCACAACTTTCAGTCTGACAGTCGCACCGATTCACGTTTTATTTTATTTTAAATTTGTTGGTTTTTTTAAATGATGAGTAGAACACGCTCAGTATTCTCGCGGGGAACACTGATCCCCTATATTGTTACGATTTACAATTATTATAGTTTATTCATCCCCCGAGAAAAATAACAAAATGTATATATATATTTATATATATATGAAGATAGATATATATACATATATCATGTGTGTGTATATACATATATATCCGTAGTTAATCCGTAATTTGTATATATATATTATTATATAAAGAGATATTAATAATAGTACTTTTTTTTTTAGTTTAATAATGTACAAAAGGAGCAGGGGGCTGTCGCGCGGTGGTGGAAAAAACAACAAAACGCCTAAACGCGCCCCTTATCCTATCAGCTAAGCCTAATCCCTAGGTAACGCCTATTTAACTACACTCATAATGTTCACTTGCACAGCCATAGTTTCTTTCTTCGCTTTTCTCGCACACTCAGTCCTCGATTGTTTGGAACGTCTCCTCGATCGCGCGCCGATCTAGCCGATCCAAGCGATTCCGGGGTTCGTTCGCGCTTCGTCAAGCTGAGAGACAGCCGAACGAGAGAGCTGCACGGCTGCTAGACATCTTCAAACTCGCGCTATCAAAGTGGATCTTTGATTCGAAAGATCGTGAGGTGCAAGTGTTGGAAGGAACAATCCAAAGATGTATCAATAATCAGAGAAGAAGATAAGACTTTCGAGGATCTCTCTGCAGTGAAGAGGATCCTTCAATTTGGAGAAGTTTGAATTTCTTTAAGTACTCTTTAATGCCTACGCCGTACAACTCGATTACCTATCTCGGTCGTGCGTAAACGTCGTGCGTTCGCCGCATCCGCGTAATCGACCGTCATTCGAGCCGGTGATTCGTCATCGCATTCCACAGTGCGTAATTCGACCGTCATTCGAGCACCCCCCGGAATCGGATCAACTGCCGAGCGCAATGACGAGGATTTCAGAAAATTCAGGAGAAACATTATTCCACTCGCTCGCCTTACCCGCTCGTTCCCGCCCGCACCGAAAGTATCCGGAGAACGCAACTTGTCCGCCGCGCGATAGCGCCCGTGCCCCCGCAATCTTTTACTATCGCAATATTGCACGTTTTTTTTCTTTTTCATTAAATTCATTTCAATTTCAATAAGGTGTTAGCACCAATCTATTATATCACAATGTTCCACTCCACACCACGCAGTTGTAAATATATAAATACCTATATGTAGTAGTAATAATAGTAATAGTGGTAGCAGTAGTAATAGTAATAGTAGTGGTAGTAGCAGTAGTCATAGTAATAATAGTAGCAGTAGCAGTAGTGGTAGTAATAGTAGTACATCATAGTAATTTCCATTTATAATTAATAAAAGTTTTCGATATAACAGCCAGATGACCCGCGGCCGAGTTAAAACGCCGGCACGCAGGCCGATTCAATGTTTCGTGAAATTGTGTGCCGAGTATTTCTCTCTCTCTTTTTCACCCGAATCCCCGAAACCCTCCTCCTCCCCCACCTGATCTTTCGTGTATCGATGTATTTTATCTGTCCCCGCAGGTGCAGATGCATGTGTAATCGGACGTGTACGTACTCGGGTGCACGCGAGCTTTTACAAGGGGATAAGTGTCTCAGGGCGCTCTGGGAGATATATAAATCACTAACACAGGATTTTCTCTTTCCTCGAACCACTTACGATCGAGCGTGTCCTCTTAAGCTACGATTTATTCTACGGATTAATTGCAAGGAGTTTCGCACATCTAGAGATTGAAATTCTTCGAGTCTCTTACACAACACGTACATTCATAGTAGAACTTGACACCTGGATGGCTGAACATTTAGTAGTATTACCATCTAATAATTTTCTGCGTTAGACTCTTAAGTCCTTAAGATTACTCTTGAGATAGACGAGAAATATCGCCGAGAAACGCTTCCGTGCCAGTGATATATATATATGTCACTTTGGGAGCACCCTGTGTACAAGTTCCAATCTCATGATTTCGTCCTCTCTCCGAGGAGGCTCCGCCCCGCAGAAAAACGAAAAGCGAGAAGTTTCGGCGTGTATAGTTCGCAGATAAAAAGGAATTCTGCGAGCGGGCGTACAAAAGTCACGGGATTTAGAAAAAGAAGACCTTTATAGAAATCCGTCTTGTTCGTTTTCTCGCGTCACGCCACTCCCAGATAAATAAACTTTCCGCCAAAGGTTATTGCCTCGCGCTTCCATAACGCCGTTATCGTCGCGGCGGCGGCGGGCTTTTCCTCGGGACCCTCTTTTCGAGACTCACATGTCGATGCTGCACCATCGCGGCGAGCAGTGCAGCCACGAGTTTCCGACGACGACGACGGTACGAAGCGAAATACGACGTCTCGTCGCGTCGAATAGCAGCGGCGACACGTATACCGGCGGACAGTTATTTATTAACGGAGATTATATCGGGATCTTTCCTCGAGCACTTTCGAATTTTGCGATACTCGCGATACTCTTCGTTTTGCTACGGCGCGGACAACACCGTAGAAAAACGACAGAACAATTTAGAACGAAGATTGTATAAATGTCTCTGCTACCTTTAAAACGAATGACCGGAAAAGAAATCGAAATACATTTCAACTTAACCCGTTACGGTCATTAAGGATCCAAAAGATCCCACGCTAACTTTTATAAATAAAATTCAATATTTTTTTAAGAAAAAAAATGTATTTATCCTGTTTTGCGTCTTATAACTCATCTCTTTGATTTTTGTTAAAATTGAGCACTTCAAACTTCAAAATAAATGTACTTTTTTCAAAACCTTCTATGAAACTAATTTTTATCTGAAAGTATACTATCTTGAGAATACACCCCTAAATTTTTATGGAACTATCTCAAAAATTAAAAATTTTATGAATATTTTTGTAAAAAGTCAAATTTTGCAGTTTCTTTTTATTTAAATTTTTTCATTATGTTAAATTCTAATTTAAAAAAAATTATTGGATGATAAAGAACAGACCTCAAGGTATGTCCAGTAAAATTTTTGCGACGAAATATCAAAAAGCTGGCAAATGGCGACTGATTTTGTGCAGGGGGTCCAGTGGACCCTATGTAACCGTTATGTTATTATTTGGAAGTGTGACCTCAACGGGTTAACGTGGTCAGTCCCACGCAAGTTTACAATCTATCTCGGAACATTGACAATTGTTTTCCCCCGCTCTCGTTTACGTTATTTCACGCTCGTAACAAGCACTCGATTTTTTTCGTCACGACGACGTTGCCTCCGGGCATCGTGATTTATTTGGCCCGTAACACTTGGACGAAAGATTTGACGGGTCGTTTATATTGGATCGCGTGCTTCGGAGTTAGCTTTTTATCAGGGAATTCGTTTTATACGGAACGTCGACGCTCCGATAGCAGTTCTGCAGCCTCCATTGTTGTCCCGCTCGCGGCTGCGGCAACGCGAGCATCGTGTAGCTTCCCCGTTGACTGACTTTCACGCTTTCGCCGTGTCGCGTTTTAATTTTCTAATGGCCTTTTGAAACGATACCGTTGCACGCGTTCGCCAATCCCGACGAAAAACCGAGAAGAATTTCGCGCGAAGAGTGACACCCCGAAATTTCAAACATTCCCGATTCGCGTCACCTCCGTCTCTTTGAGAGCTTCACTCGGCGCTTTACGTTCCGAAGACTGCGTCTAATTTAAAAGGACTTTCGTTCGTTGACGGTTCGCGTTCCAAACAAGTCGTGTTGCAACGCGCTGAATTAGCGCTTCACGCAAAAAGCCTGCACTCCACGGCGATTCCCCTCGCGAATCCGCATCTTAATTTCGGTTTTTAAAAATTCGACGGGGCCCGACGCGCGTCTCCGTCATGTATTCATATTTTGCGTAACAAAATGCAAAGTTGCGAAAGAGGATTCGGGGCAAGAGGGAGAGTTGAATCACAAAGCAAATCGCGCGTCGGCATAGCGGACGCCGCCGGATATAAAGCGCCGTGAATAAATTAGCCCGCGCTGAGGACAGCCGCGCGATAATGCAACGTAATGCAGGGATGGAGTCGCGAAAGCGCGACGGTGGTAAGGAAAAACGGTGACGTAAAAATCCCCTTTTCGCACGCGCATAGGGGCGGCGACGCGGATGGCGGAAAGTTCATTCGTCTGGTTTTCGACGTGCGGACGGAACGATCCGCGCCGATTACGTCTCCGAGTCGACGACGACTCCATTCGCGGTTGTTTTTCCGATTTCGCGCGCGTATTCGCGTCCTCGGTGGATCAGCGTTCTCATACCAGTGTTTTCCGAATCGGATTTTCCACACGTTCTCTCGCGTGATACGCAATATATTATAATAGATCCGCGAAGGGTGTGGAAACGAGAGTGGGAAACCGCAGCGAACATCAATGCAGTTATACAGCTTGAAAAATGTATTCAATAAATATATGTATATTCGATTCTGATAAAATAACTAAAATTTATTAAAATTAAAAAATAAATGTATGCTCTATTTATTAACACTTGTCATTTCTTACACACTGAGAAAGATATTTAAAAATTTATTTGTGAGATAAATTTATTTCACTAAAATAAATATTTAATATTGAATTAAATACGACGAAGTCAAATTTTATTCCCAGCAAATAAATCAATTAATAAGAAAAATAAGATATATTTCACAGAAATGCATATTTCTCCATCACAATTTAATTTTTTTATAACCAATAAATATTGAAGAAAACAAGTAACATCTGCTTGTAAATACTTAAACTTTTTTCTGAAATAATGTAATAACTGACAGTTTATATTTGATGATTACAATGTCGTCATCATATTGCACTTATACGTGAATATTTTAAAAAAGGATTATCATCCTCTTTTTTTACATACATTTATTTTGTAATAAAATACAATTTCCGTGAGTTTTCCAAGCAGGAAATGATCGTCGGCTAAAATTTTAAAGAGATATTTAAATAGAAATAATAAAAATTATTATCACAATAAACAATACGAATGTATAAAGTTTTAGGAAAGTCCGATCTAAAAAAGTTCGAAAAACACTGGTTCACATGATTTCACGATGCTCTTTGATAGAACCGCACTCCGCCTCCCACTTGGCCTGGCCATTGCCACATCTACTCAGCTATTTATCCGTCGAAATACGTGGCGTGCCAAACATCGTGCTCCGCATGTATGCACGCAATCGGCGAGCACTCCCGATCGTCGTGAGCGCCGGACGATCGATATGGGTGCGAAAGCGCGCATCAGATTTCCGGCCGTGAAACCCCGGTGATGAAACGCAAAGTTACGGCAGCTATAGGCCTCGACGAGCACAATCAAAATCCGCGGAAAATCCGCGGCCACGTGAATTCAACGTTTACGATTTGGACCTGGAATTTCACTTGGAAAACTTTGGCATCCGAGGTTAATTTTTGCGAACTTAAAAAAATTGAAAAAGAATAGATTTCCGTATCGGAAGTCGAAAGATTTAAAGAGTTATCGAGAAAAGAATGGGGGATAGAAGATCCGAAGATTTGTGGTCTTCCCGGATTTTAATTAATTTTCGCGAAAATGATTGCGTTAGAATTTTTAGCGGGGAATCATTTTTCATGCCGAGAAAATATGTACGCCTATCGGTCTTGTCGACATGATACGACGTCGTTACGACGGCCCTTCCGTAAGCGTGAAATCTATGCGTGTGCAGATGTGTAAATCGTTCACGTATGTACGACGGCTGTTCGGATGCTTTGTACGGCCGTGACCATTTGACAGTTTGTGTATGGATAATTCCGGAAATTGACAGTGGCCGGCGTGCAGCGCCGACGAATGTTCAACATACGTAAATGCAGCACGAACGAAAAGTCACGCGTCTACGAACGCTGTTGAATAATAATCGCACAAACCGTATAAATACGTCGCTATTGTTTATGTAAATATCGCGCGATGGAAAATAGAGTGTTGATTCTGACATTATTGAATTATTTAACGCGCGCTTTACAGATATAATATTCGCAGATTGGCGAGTGACCTCGCGATAATTAATAACAGAATGATTCGTTACGCGTAATTATTTTATTCGTACTGAAAGGTCAGATTTAAAAAAAAATATTTTCATAAAAAAATTATCTCTACGGATAATTTCGGCGCGGTATAATTTTTAAATATCTCTTCAGAGACATAGAGTCGAAATAGAGTCGCAATTAGATGCGTAAAAGGATATTAAAAGCGCAAAAATATAACAATTGCGTAGTAATTTGGTCGGCTAATATAATATCACATGTTGCGTGACTTCTCCATCGATCCGCGTAATTGTGCTGTGCGCGCGGCGTTCGGCGTTCATCTAATCTAAAAAGTTAAAAAGAATGCTCAAGTATATACCAATGCTTCGTGATAATTTCGCTCACTCGGCGAACTGTCTACTCGCGCGCGGACAGGTGACAAAAACGGAAGTTTCCCGAGGGATGGAGCTCCTCTCTCGAACGCCGCGCCGGCTGGCTAACGACGAATGCATTCTAATGGCGGCGCGACGGGGCGACAGCGACGATGACGACGACGGCGGCGGC
>QKQZ01045079.1:0-11312 GCA_003595255.1 Solenopsis fugax | reverse complement strand
CCCCGCGAGCCGCGAGCCATCGACCGAGCGGTGTGTACGCGCGTGTACGTACGTGTGGACGTGGTGTAAGCGCGGTATACGCGGTCGAGGATATACCCCGGCGGCGAATGACGTGAGACCAGGAGGGAGGAAGAGAGCCGCTGTATTCCCGTTGGTCTCTTCTGCTCTAGACGCGAAAAGGAAACTGCGAGAGAGAGAGAGAGAGAGAAGCGAGGGAACGCTTCTCCTCGTCATCGTCGTCTTCGTCGCCTTGCGCAAAAAAAGAAAAAAAAAGAAAAAACCCCTCGATGAAGCGAGGGACGTCGCCCTCGTGTTCCTCGTCCGCGACCAATTAATACTGACGCCTCTCTTTTCCGGATCGTTTCTCGAAATTGCGGTTCGACGACGTCGTCGTCGTACTCCGAGTCGGACGAACACTCGGTCGAGCGTGTAACGATTCTCCCCATCCCTTGTCCCCTCTCCGCGCAAGAAAGAGATATTACATGGCGTTACGTTGTAATTCGTAATTCGCGGGAGGAGGATCGGGGATCGGGCCTACGCGCCGCGACGGCGAGGAATAAGTCTCGCTTCGTATCGCTCGATCGCGGTGTAGTACCGTCGGGTGATCAAAGAGCCGCTTTACCCTGACCAACACAGCACGGGTGATGGAACCGCGCGCGGAATCTGATCTCATCAATCTAAGATTCTCGAGAGTGGCCACCGACGATAGCGCGCTCGTTTCTTTCACGGAAATTAAATTGCATTTGTTTTCATCGCTCTGCCGGAGTAAACACTCCGATTATCGATCGGGAATTTTCGTAATTCAGATTTTTCCAGATTGCGCGCGCGCGCAAATAGGATTATCGTGAATCGAGCGAAATTTGTCCTCGTTAGTTACGAGATATTCGAAATCGGATTTATGAAAAGCCCGCTCCCGCGAACCGAGCGCAAATTCGAATTGGTTGTCGCCCTCGAAGTGACGACGGCGACGTCATCAACGAGCTAAAAATTGCGAGCTATCCCCTTTCCAATTACGTCACGGATCACGATTACGATCTCGATAATAGCCCCGTCCCGACGCCGCGTGCGATTATGAAAATTTAATCGACGATATCGGGTACGCGCGGAGGTGGACCGAACGTTAAGCGATCCGATTTCTCGGTGGCCGCGTGATAGGCAGTCACGCATGTAATTACCGGCGCTCTTATGTATTACAGATGTTACGTATTACGATGGTGCGCCGCGCGGTACACGATATGTCTCATTTCTATAATTGACTTCGATTATTCGATATATTAACTTGAAATTAAAGAAAAAAAGAAACAAATAAAATTAATAGCAATGACATAATGTAACATTTCTAATTTACTTAATAATTTCCATAAATATTCTAATATATCATATTCTAATTATCGTGGATAATGATTTCCCATTCATTTCATGTTTACCTGTCAAGAGGGTGTTTTGCGTTAATCCTAGGCATTAAGCCGCACTCACTTTTGTCTTAATATCGCTGTAGCCAGGAAAGCTGATGATCCCCGTAATGCTTTTAAAAATTAATTCAAGCCCGATAGTATAATCGATGATCTTACCACTACACTCGGAGGTGCAGATCGATGCGGAAAGACAAAGGAAAAGGGATACACAACTTTATTGTTTTTCTTTCTTTTTTCTCATACAACTGTTTAGTTATTAGAATGATTAAACATATTTCACATATATAAGTTATCATGATCACGCACGTATGCGTTAATTTGGTTGTTATTCTCATCGTGTGACTCGTGTTGAGAGAATATGCATCGTAAAAAGGACATAATTTCGCAAATATTCTCGGACGATCGAATCTAAAAAAAAAATTGATTATTTGCATGAAACACGTTCACGATAAAATTTTACGAAATTTGTAACGCCGCCATTTTCAATAAAACTTTCACACTTGGAAAGACCAGTATCGTTAAAGTATCCAAAAATGTAGCTAGATATAAAAAATTTTTTTTGAATCACAAGAAATTTTTTAAATCACATCTAAATAATTATGTAGAAGTCAGAATATCAAAACCTTTTGCAACATTGCTTATCATGTTTGAATGTCCTACATTTTAATTAATTTCATAATTATATTTTTTGAGAATAATTAACTTGATAGCTCAACAAAAAATTAATTTTAAATCTTTATTTAACTAAATTTTTAAATACTTCAACAAAACAATTCTTTCCGTATAGGCATGTTGTGACTACAAAAAGAAAGACAATCTATCGAACTCAAAAATTTCTTTTCTACGATCATTTCAAAGTCACAACAGTTTGGAACGATCAACTTAATGGGGAAAGAGTAACTATACATAGAAAAGAAAGCATTTTACGCAAGCGGGACACTCCAAAACTAACAGATGAACAGGTGCAAAAAGTATAAATAGATGGGTGCACAGTTAACAATTTTTACACTTATGTATATACAAGATATTCGTATTTCTTTAGTGAAAATTATGACCTGAATTTTCCATAAATGTTAATTTTTATGAAATTGATGTCGATTTTTCTTGAAATTGACACTCGATGGAAAATTCAATTTTAAAAGAAATCCTAAATATTATTTCATTATAAACTTAATCCACAAAGTAGTTCTATCAAAGTGTGATTCTATCAAAGCAGATATTGATATGAGCATATAGGTTACACGTAGATACATTTGCACCGTGCCAATTAGCCAGTTAGAAATATATTCATTCTCTCTCTTCATTGAGAGAAGAAAAGAGAACATTTTTTTCTTTTTATGAAATTGTCCACACGCGATCCAATAGTTCCTTGTCAATTTTCTCTCAGGACAAGAGCCGTCTTCTATTCATTAATTTCAACCTAAATCTCTTTTAATCTGGTAGCATTAGAAATACGATATTATATCTTGCCATTGAAGCTATTATTTCGGCGGGCGATCCTGATCCGCAAAATATTTGGTCGCGTTCGGGAAACGCAATGGGTCTGGAAAGTCCGGCGTGCCATATCGACACGGATTTAAACAATCCCTGATCGCTTGACCAAACGCACGTCGCACAGCGGGATCCGCCGCAACGGCCACAGCGGCACCCTCGACCTCCTCGACGCCGGCACGACCAACTCCCTCTCTGACCAGCCGTTCCATGGACGCTGCTATCGTTGAATGATGATTCGGCGTGGGACTAACTAATAACCGCGGTTTCTGCTGTTCAATCAACTTGCGACGTTTGCTCGGTAAACCGCCTAGATATGCGTCACTAAACGTTGTCACGCCGCTACTCGGCGTTACACCCTGCATCTGTAACTGTCTACGTTGCCTCACGCCGTCACGAGCAATAATTGGCACCCAATCCTAGAAAATAATATATTCACCTATTAATATATACATGTTGCTAAACAGCGCTGTTATACTAAATTATTTCTAAATGTATGCTAAGAAATTTCTACAGAAATTTTTTTAGTCATATTTAATAGATCAAGAGGCCACTGTAGTAAATTCGGTACCCCTCGCGGCAAGTATAAGAAGTAAATAATCTTTTATTTCATGTGAAACATTTATTTTTAAAAATGGAGCCATGTCGCGGTTATTTGAAGAAATGGGCTATTCAAAATGTTGAAAATTTTGAACGTTTGTACTGAAAGTGGCAAGGTTGAATGTTGTATTTGTGTTGACATACTGAAGGTAAAGCTTCGTGGCCAGGGAATGTTTCAGGGACTTCTTCTCGATCTTCAGGTGTTGAGCTTTCCCGTGCTGGTTGTTGCTGTTGCTGCTGCTGCTGTGGCTGTTGTTGTTGTTGCTCCAGAGTTTCAGTTTCCATCGGCTATACATATATTTATTATTTCTATTTTAACATTACTGTATTATAACGATTAAAAAAATGTAGGATAGAATTGATTACCTCATCTTCTGGTTGCGCTTGCGTAGATTGTCGGGTCGAAGCCGAGGATACTGATGATGCTTGGGACGATGCGTCCCTGTACACCAAAAGCGGTATGATTTCCGAATCCGGAGGTTGTGGTACACACAAAAAGTAAGTACGAAGATGAGTGATAAATCCGTTCAGTACCCACTGGAGAAGAGCGGGATTGCCACCATCCATCAAGTCACGCTAAGACCAGAGCAATCAAATCGTGTTAGTAGGACGTGGGTAAATTCTTTTCATATTTTTGTATTAGATTTAAGAAAATTAAGACTTACCATAAAACGCGTCGCGATCGCCTCCAACCCAGCTTGGCCACCGCGTAACGAGTACCGAAGTACTGTACAGATTTGACTGCACATATTAATTAGGATGTTCAGTATGTCCTGTCCGAACCTCGCATCGTCGACTCCTGTAGATTCAACGCATACAATCGATTTATTGCTTTTAAGATGTTCGCAATATGTAGAATTAAAATACTAACCGGTGTCAAACAAGATTCTAAGTATATCTCTTGCGTGGCGCGCAATCAATGATTCGATGGTCGCGCAAACATCAACGCGAGATCCACTTCTGCCATTGGTATCTTCCTCAGACGCTAGAAGATTCTGAATGTGAGGTCGTAGTTGAGAAAGTAAACGCTCGGTTGCTTGCTCTTGAAGGGCCTCCGGCGATGAGGCGTTTGAGAACGTGTACCCTAGGAACTCTTCTAACGGTCTTCGAAGACGAGCAATAGGCTCCCACTGACCGAGACGTACTCTGACCAATCCGTCCAGAGTCATAGATTGTGCCTATGTGGAATACGAATTTTTCATAATATCATGGACGATAAATTTCGTATCTGTCGCGTAATAGATGTAACAATGCAGTGATAAAGTTACCAGCAATACGAAAAGGTCGACGAGAAAGTTCTCCTCTCTGCCAGATTCGTGTGACGTAAAGAGATCCATAGATAGACCTCCACCCTCAAATAGGTCGGCCAATGTAGGAGCATTTCCAATTGAGCTAATTATCAAAAGAATTATACGATTAATATAATATAATATTCATAATTAAGATTCTTCTTTTAATTCCTTAATCATAATTTAACACACCTATCACTCAAAAATCCTACGTGTATATTGTTACCAAGCATTTGCATTATATTTCCAAGACTTTCCATCAAAGGAGCTGCAACATGATTAACGTCAATAATATTTCAATTCGTCAGTATTTCAGATTCAATTACCATTGCTATTGATGCTGATGTTGGGTTGCGATTGACCGCCCGCCGATTGATTTAATATCTGTTGTAATAAATTCACTAAGGCATTATTAGCCGATTCTGCATTCGTCGCCGATGTCGTGTTTGTAGAATTGGCACTGTTGGTTGTAGTCGAAGTCGTCGCTAGAAAATATTTTTCAAATTGTATTTATAAAAATGCGTATTTATGAAAATAAATATTTTTATCCTCGTATACCTACCAGTTTGATTAGTTTGATTTTGAGCGTCCGCTGTAGCTGTCGATGTCGTGCGTGTTGTTTGCGAAGAACTTGTTACGCCAGTCGCGCTGCTGGACGTGGTATTCGGAGAACGATACACATGGTGCGAGTTGCATGGAAGGTAGGGATCGAAATCTAAACCGAGCCCGATGCTCATACCGAGACCCATTGGATGAGTATGGTGATGGAACACATGCGGCCGTGATGTACTTCGAGTTTGCGTGGCAGTAGTAGGATGAGTACCAGTATTGCTCCTGTATATTTCAGAATTATTTAATATTAGATGTTAATACTTTAGAGAGCGAATCTGAGAAAAATGTTACATAAATTATAAAATAATGTGGTAACATTACAAAAATGCAGTATCATCGATAATCATACCGTCGATAATCATACCGATCGTCATATAGATAGTCATACCGTGCTTGAGTGCTTTGACCGGTATTCGTGCTGCCACTGTCCATCGACGTGGAAATACCCTGTTGTGCCCCTACAGTAGAAACGGGAGGATTTCTCGTGCTTATAGTTGTGGTAGTGATACCGCCGTGCACCATGTGTCCGGCAACGGCTTGCATGAAGTTACGCATGAAATACGGCGGTGGCGGCGTGCCGAACGGAAATACGTTTGTCCTGCCTGCAAAATAGAAAATGTCGAATAGATAAACGTCATTTCTCGTTGCCGAACGCGTCACATAACATACGACAATGTCAACTTACGGGCGTTGTTGTTATTTTCACTGCCTGGTGCGTTCTGTTCATTGCTCGATCCAGCATCTATATTGCTCTCGGAACTACTGACTTCCATCAATACCTCAACGTTGTTCGGCAAATTGAATACTGTATCTAGAAAAGTATATTCTGACAGTTTAGCATTTTGTAGAATTGTATCGCAATATCGCGTTATAATAACAAAATGTACCGAAAGGCGATTGGCCCTGATCTTGTTGCGACCGTTCTGCCTGCGACTGCGACGTATTGTCGCCAGATTCTCGCTGCTCTTGGTGATTACCTTCCTCGGTATTAACACGCGACGAAGTTGCCGATTCCGCGTTGTCTGACTGTGCTTGATTACCAGATTCTGTTGCCTCATCGTTACTGTTATTATTATTAGTGCTGCGACCATTCAAACTGATATGAGCCTGTGAAAAATAAAGAAAGAAATGTTGAGACAATATCAATTGCACGAACAATAAGATGCGCGATGTCAAGTTACATCTCGTGTATTTTTAATCAATGTGCTCACTTCCACTTGAATCGGTATACCGGGCTGAAGAATAGCCGAGTGTTGTACTATTATTGGCCGACATCGCAAGTTTCTAGGAGGTGGTTGGCTCATGTCAATTATAATATCACTTAGCGCGTGACAGCTATGCGACATAAGATGCAGAATTTCACTAACTCCATCCACTATTCTTTGACTCTCTTCCACAGTGTTCGGTCCAGACTAAGCAAACATTAGTCACATTAGTAAAGCGAAACTTTATTTCAATGTGTTTTACGATCAATCAGATCACTTATCGACTTACTCCAGGCGGTAGCGAAGGATCGAGAAGCGTCAGCATGCAATAACGTTCCAAGTATGGTCTCAATCGATCTTGAGTGTTGCATAGTCTTTGCAATAATTCTGCCATTTGCGGAGGTCGCGGGAGACTAAAGAAACAAATAATTAACAATCACATATATATCTACATCTATTAATTAACTCGTCGAATATCTAAATTGATATATACTCCTGCTGCTGAGTTCGTCTACTTTGGCCAGCGTTACTCGATGTTGCTCCCGCGTCCGTAGTTGCTTGTGCTTGTTGTTGCGGTTGCTGTTGCGATTGTGCCTGCGGTTGCGATTGTGCCTGAGGCTGTGATTGCGATTGCATTTGCGGCTGCGGTTGCGGTTGCGATTGTGATTGTGATTGTGACTGCGACTGAGGTGGTTGCGCATCACTTTGATGCTCGTTCATATCGCTCGAAGCTCTCGCATTTCCGCTGTTATAACTGCTTCCTAAATATTGCCGAGCATCCAAAGATATCACATTTTACAATATGTAAAATTATGTTAAGACCATTTCAAAAGCAGGCAAATGCATGACGTACGAACCTCTGAATAACGTAACCGCGCGCGCTCCAGCGGCTGACAACGCGGCAGTGATAGCTGCTGCAGCTGCCTCGGCAAGTCTAGCACCGTCATCTCTAGAAATATCGTTCCTAAAGAATTATAAAAACATTGTTGCTTCTTATGAGAAAATCTATAACCTAAATGCTCATTCAACTCACTCGTTTTGTTCGATTTCTGATTCTTGTGATTGCTGAGGTTGCTGTTGTTGTTGTTGTTGTTGTTGTTGTTGTTGATGCTGCTGCTGCTGCTGCTGCGCCGTCGACTGGCTGGACTCCGGGGGCGGATGCAGGGGCGGAGCGCTGGGATCGTCAAGTCGATCAAGCACTTCGTTCACACGATCGAGCATTCGACCAGCATGACTCAGCCGACTACCCGACAAACTGTTGCTCAATTGAGGTATACCTGATGAGGGAATAATCGAAACGCGATGCATTAACGAGAAGAGGGAGCGCGAGTAGAGAAAATTAAAAAAAACTTGGGAATATTACCATGACCCTCGACGATCTCAGCTGGCACAGACATGGCACCCAGGTACATTGCGTTTCCATGCATTTGGGTACGCGTAACCCGATAATGCGGTCTCTGCGAGTTCTGCCAGCCTTGCCTCTGTCCCTGTGTCTGTCCACCGTCGTTGCCGTGTTGGCCAGGTTGAGGCGGCGCGCGTTGCACCAAGTGTATAACTTTTCCATTGACATCTAAAAAATTATGTCGCGTCAATGCACATTTGTCGTACTTTGTCTAGTTTGCGGCAAGTTATTTATGTAGGTATGTCAATACAAATATATATATATACCATAATCATTTAATTTCTTTTCGTCTTGAAGCACTCGTCCGCAATAAATCAATCTCTGAGAATCGGCTGGTACCGCAACGGACTCTGCTATGTACTCTTTAAAGCCACGTACCGTGATTTGCTTTAGGGGAGAGAGAATATGCAGAGATACATTATATAATTAAACAAATAGATCCATGGGTGAGTAGTGGGGTATATTCGGCGTACGGAACCAAGCCATGTACGACTCTCAGTTGTCCCAGATGTTTCTAAGGTACATCTATAGACTCGTGCCGATCGCGGCAAATCGCGGCGATCGACACGTGATCATGGGGATCGGGAAGGAGGCGGCGACTTACGTCATCTTCCAGGGAGAAGACGTGATTCTGCGAGTCCAAGGTCTTGACTGTTAGGTCGATCATCCTCGCGTGAGCCCGTGGCAAGCCGCGGACTCGATTCTGCTGAACAACTTGGAGATGCCGTCGGGTGGTGAAGGTGATGGCAGCGGCGGCGACGACAATGCACGTGCGATAGCACCAAGGATATCCGGGATACTACTTGATACTATTCACGGCGAGCAGCCTACGGCGCTTCGTCAGCACGCTGTTATAATCGTGTGGCTGCTCCTGCACGCTCGTTACCGACGCGAGTCGAGAAGGAGAGCAATCGGACGTGAACGAATGGTCGAATAGCAAACAACGTTCACCCGTTCACCGAATCGCTGCTTCGCTCACTGCGTGCTCGCTCACTCGCCCGTCAAGTTCTCGCGCTCGGCCCTTGTCGCGAGACTCATAACGTCGCATAAGAATGCATAAGAAGGTACAGGGAACAGGGAGGAGGACGTGACGAACGTTACCCAGAATGCCACTTTACCAACACGACGCGGCGAGCGTTGACAACAAGCGGCAGCGATAGTCCCTAAAGCCCCGCCTAGGGAACCGACACACGAATAAGCATTACCATGCACTGCGTGCACGACGCATATTGCGTTGAAGACTGATAGATCAATCGATAGGTGACGCGACGATGCATAAATTTAAATCGGATTCTTTTTCTTTGGCGGAATGAGCTTGATTCCAAAGCATTTCTCTTTCCATTTTTATTTATTTTTTTAATAAAAAGAATCAAATTTTTTGTTATTTTAAAGAACTTTATATTGGATATGAAACAAATGTTTTAATTTTACGAAAAGTTGACCAAACACGCGTTTCTAATGACATGTATATTATACCTTATATATTAGGCAAATTTTTTTTTAATTCATCGATTTAATTGATTACTTGTATTATGCTTAAATGCAACTTTGCTCTGTAAAAGCTTTATTTGCGTATTAAAGACATTGAGCAATTGGTGAATTAAAAAACTTGTTTATTCTCAGGAAAAAAGATTTTTTAAATCAAACATCATGGTTTATAAATTCTTGAATCCGTCCGAGGATACACAAGCAACGAATTGAATAGCTCGAGACAAAGAGAGAAATTTGATTATTTTTAAAAATTATCGTTCCTCTTCATCGTTGGAAAAAATAAGTATATCAGATGTCTGAAAAGAATCAAATTTATGATGTAAGAGTTACATAAAGAGTGAGAGAATAATATCGGTTTTTCTGAAAAGTCGGCTTTATTATTTTCTTAAAAGAAATACAATGCCTTAAGTGCAACAGTTTGCTATTTACCAATTGCAGCGATTGCATTTCTGTACTTCAGGATAATACGCACCTTAGCATAAGGGGAGAGACATATCATATGATGCTTCCATCATAAAAATCTGATATAATATATAATTCAATTTAATAATTCTTTTTCAGGGAGGGGGTATTCCCTCCGATGAAAAAATTTAATATAATTTAATTATCAATAGGTTAGATAGAGCTAAATTTGTCGAAAACAGATTCGCAGTATTTATCGCAAATTTAATTTTTTTTTCTCTTTCTCTGATTCATGCGAATTACTATCTCTTCTCTCTTTTAACTTACAATTAGAGCTCTATATTTATAAGAGTACAGCGCAACCTTTTATCTGAGCGATGCCGACTTCCGCCCCAGACAGCACAGGATATCCCATGGACGTCCATAGGACGTTCATAGGACATACGGACGTTCTATGGACATCCTATGGACATCCCTGGGACATTTGTGCTGTTTGGGGCGTATTCTGATTGGCTGCCTTTCTTTTTCAATTGCCATTATGGATCTAACAGGTGGTCTCTCGTCCAATGAGCATTCAGTGATTCTAGTTTCAACACTTTTCAACATTGGAAAAATTACCAGCATTAGGTCCAAAATGGCGGATGTTTGCGCTCACCTCTTGTAATATAGAACTAATTATTTTAACTACCTTTTGTCTTTTTCAAGGTGATGTTCAGGTTTCACGCTTTACGCTCTGTATTTTCTGTCTTATTTCTACTAGCTACTGGTAATTTGCTATTAGATTACGACGAGCCCCGCAAAATCAGAAATGAATACGATGCAGTTGCTCCCTGGTAAAAGTGTCGGAAAGATTCGGATACAGATTTCGGACAAAAATGGATTCAGGCGGATAGATAAAAAACGAAAAATAGAAAGAAATATAGTTAGAAAGTTTTTTTCGGATTGTTACCGAATCATTCATGCCGATTAAAACTCGAAAACGGCACGGATTAAAGATTGAAAACCTTGTCCGGACAAGCTTCGGATTCATTCAAATTGGACTTACACGGATTAAGAAGGATTGAAAAGATTATCAAGATAAGTTCGGATTGAACTCTTGGATTAAAAAGGATTGAATGATTGTTTCGGATTGATGTCGGATTTATTCGGATAGATCTTGGAATTGATGCACGGATTGAAAAGGGTTAATTCGGTTTAGAACGGACACAGATTTCGGAACGGTTCGTAAAGGTTTGTATTAAATTCCTATCCGAAACTTTCACCAGGGCTGCAATCTGCGGTAATATGCAGGCTTCGCTCGGCTCCGCTGGCGAATTGCGAATGTTTTGCTCACTGGGGTATTCGTCAGAAAAATGTTAATAGTGTTTTGATATCGTGTGCAGGAAGTGACGGGTGCATGTCTTAC
>QKQZ01045070.1:0-13548 GCA_003595255.1 Solenopsis fugax | reverse complement strand
AAACCGTGGTGGCCCGCCACCCTACGGCGGCGGAAATTACAACGGTAAGAAGGAATCTTGATGATCCACTTAAGCGATGATCAAAGGAACATCTCGATCTAGTCTTTCAATAGAAAGACCCAAACATCCTTGTACGCGGTAGAGATATTAAAGTTCTGCGACGAAGATTAGGATACTGATAAAATACGGGCGTTCCGTTAAATTATCGTATGTCGCCAAAATGCTCAAGGATTTGTGTATTGTGTGTGTGTGTGTGTGTGTGTGTGTGTGTGTGTGTGTGTGTGTGTGTATATATCCGTGAAATACGAGCCGTTAATGTTTCTTTTGTCACAGGTGATGGATGGGGAATGCAAGGAGGTGCGCCCAATGGCTTGGGTGGCGGCGGTAACACGGGAATGGGTGGCCCACCTATGGGTGGAAACAACCAAGGCAACCAGGGCAACATGAGTGGAAACAAGACCAGTACACAAGTCACCATTCCGAAAGATGTAAGTCGATTATAAGATTACTTCCCGTGTTTGTTTTATTCTCTATGAAAATACTCGTCGCGTTAATTTGTTATGACAATCATGACAAAAAATTGTCGCGTTGGCGTTTACATTCTGTATCGAAGGTCCGGTCCAAAATATTAAATTTTTTTCTTGCAATGAAGCCCCTTTATAATATCCATTTCTATTAATATAGAGATTAACTTAATTCGATTTATAACTTATTCTTTATCTTTTTCTAATTTATAAAACTAAAAAAGATAAAAAGCAAGTTAAACAGAAATTAAAGTTAATCTACATTGCTAGAGATGTACATAACAGGACCGGCGTGTAAATTGTAGGCTTCGTATATCTCTGTAAACTATAAAAGACACACAGCACAGAAATATGCAGAGAGGTCACCACGTTGATAAGAGATTAAGGATAATGTATTATATTATAGATAAATATTCGTTTGATGATTGCCTTGTTCGATTGAAGTATATTTGATCTTAGCCTATTTAAAGCAAGATATGCTTGATTATTTATAAAATCTTATCTTTATTTACAGTTGGCCGGAGCCATAATTGGCAAAGGTGGTGCGAGGATCAGAAAGATCCGATCCGACAGTGGTGCTGGAATAACTATAGACGAGCCACTGCCAGGTAGTAACGATCGCATCATCACCATCACTGGAATTCCCAGTCAGATACAAATGGCCCAGTACCTGCTGCAGCAGAGGTAATTGTTACGACATATACATATACATATACATATATAATCCTATCGTATACTTAACATGAAACATAAGAACCTGCTTCTTATTTCACTGTTAACACTGTAAACACTGTCTTTATTATTGTATTGATAAAACTTGGAATCGGACATACTTATTGTTAATTGCAGCATTGAATAAAAATAAAAGAATATATTATGAAGCCTTGATGTTTAAGCATGTACGGTTTTTGTAATTGCGTAATAAAAATTGTTCGACGTAATGCTTGTACGATATTGTAAAATTCATACTATCATTTCCTGCGCCGCCATTTTATTATTTGCGAAGCTTCGCATAAACATTTTAACAATATGAAAAGATAATTGTTAAAATAAAATCGAAGAAAGTAAAAAATAACAATTTATATGTTATACGCTATTTCAAAGTTAACTTTATAAACACACTCTTATGAGTGTAAAAGTGCAAAGTCCGCATTTATAGTGCATTATCATTGTATGAATGATGTACATGGCGTACATATTCAGACTCTTCGATTTTATATACTGCTGTCTAATCATACATTAGAATATGTTCCTTCGTCGTTGTCACGTGCGATAATAATTTCTCGTACTTCATCCGCTTTGTAACCGGCATCGCCGCCATCGCATCGGGTCAACTCATCACATCTTTAGGAACTAACCCAATCCGACTAACCAAACAATCGAGATATTACTGTAACATTCGCAAAGGTGAAGGAGTCGGAACGGAAAAAGACGGATGGAAGGAGGACGACGCGCTGGAGGAATCTCTAGCCCATCGTGAGGGAGAATGGAGCACCGTTGTATGGAAGACTAGTGATTTTGTTGTTCTACTTTCGATGTAACAAGGAATCACTAATCATCCTACAAAGGCGTTCAAGAACTTCGCCTCTGCCTGAGACCTGCTTTCGGAACTAACACCATTCCCGCTGCGCTCCGTTTGCTCAACGCGCCGTAATTTCGCACAATAAACAGTAACACTTTCTTCAACAATGACTATAATTGTCAAGTAATCGCAGCCAGATAAAGGCTGTAACATTTATTCATGTTCGAGTCATTTCGGATTCCTGATAACTCATGTAACCCGATTTCATTGTTGATGCATACTAATATAAATTAAGGCTTTGTTCGCTATTGCCATTGCGATTTATTTAGAGTATGTTCATGGCGTTGCTCGAGTATCATGTGAATTAAGGCTTTTTTTATATCAATCATTTAATCTTATTTACAACATGAAATGCTTCCATTCTTGTTATTCTGCGCTTTATTCCTTATGAATCATTTTCAAAGAAAATAACTCATAATGGAGAGAGAACATTTTTCTACAAGTTATTGAGAATCTATGTCATTATAATCTTAATTTTATCATCTTTTTGCTATTGTCTTCAGTTCTAACCGTTATTGATCTCAGACTAAAAACTCCATTATTCTTTCTGTTCCAGCGTGCACGAGAATGCAGAGCATCATTACTAAGACGTGGTGAGGGATGCATTCGGGGAAGAGGGGAGCCAAAGATGCGCTTTTGTAACTTTTTTTTTTAGAAATATTTCTTGGGCAAACACATACAAACGCTGAAAATGGAACCTGAAACAAGTACATTTGACATGCACCTGCAGAAACGCGCGCAAGAAACTGGGATACTTCCGACAGAATGCTGCGTACAGGGGGATAATCCGTAGAATTTATACCATATACGCATATATATATACACACACACACACATACACATATACACATACCACACGCGAATCACCCTCTCCCAGGAAGATAAACGCTTGTGGTCGATGCTAACGTGACCTTGACGTGGCGGTCCTTTTCAAGGATAATAGTCACTCATTGCAGCCTGCAGAGTAAATCGATTTATGAATCGAGTACCGTTAAACGTTTTCGATGTCGGCCTTTCTTTAGTATAGAATTCTCTTGTTTGTATCGTGTCCACGAGGCACACATACTGTCGATGTGACAGCGGGGGGTTTCAAACTGGCGAGTAACCGCACCATGTTCCCCGATGTTAGCATTCCCAAGAAAACGTATTTATCCATTAATGAAAGTCCAAAGAATGATCAATTTTTTTTATCATAAAGCGCGCGCTATTTCGCAGGGAACCATCGTGTATCTTCTTTTTCTCTTTTTTTTGTCATCATCATTAGATTTTGTCTCTTTCGCCCGACAGAAAATCACTGTATTTTAATTTCGAATTATATAGATTGTGCCAACGAACAATCAAGACGCTGGCGCAAGACAGCCAATTTGAAACCGTTAGATGCGACTCTCCTGAACATCGAGATCTGACAACGCACACTTTTCCCGTTACGTTTCTTTCCAGCTTTTTGATAAATTCTTTACAAATTCTAATCCTACGGAAGTAAGAATAAATGCGCATAGAGTGAATGCGAAGGCAGTGTCGAAGGAACAGAGAGATCGAGTGAGCGAGAGCGAGCGAGAGAGAGAGAGAGAGAGAAAGAGAGATTTTACTAGGCTAACGTTTGCAGGAAAAGAACTGACAAGTATGTTCGCAAGAAGAAACTGTACATAAGACCTACTAACATCCCTTTTCTTTCCTTAATTACTGCATACATTGGCAGATATGCGTTTCTGCTGTTGCATTATTATTGTAGTTACTAATTATTATTACTATATGATTATTGATAAGAATATTTTTGCGTTCTATTCTATCCCAAATCTATATTAATCCTATCTTCAATCGCTAGCGGACGCATAAGCGTTCTTAGTGTTATAATGGATAGAAATATTTAGGCTTAATAAAAAGACGTAACTTTAAGGGGGCACCATCGGTGAAAAGCGAACTGTTATCAAACGATTTGATTCAGAAAATGACGAAACTAAATCTATGAAATCCATCATAGTAATATAGTATTTTAGTGATTCATTATTATTTTATAGATTCTCTAACAAACCTAATGAAGTATAATTTTCAGTTTATTTCATTCTCCATGCAGTTATTTTTCTGTGTTATATTGTACAGAATCTTGCGAGACGTGTGAATTCGAATGAATTAACGTAGTTTGATTTAAGACGCTGTTGCTACTGCTATATATATATATATATACATATACATATACATATATATATATATATATATATATATATATATACATACTTATTTAGTGTATGTGTGTGTGTATGTATATATATATATATCTCAGCAGATAATTCGTTATCAAAATTCTTACACTAAAATCACACAAAGATGCGATCGCGAATATCTCAAAGATAACAGTTGAATTCGGCGTACAACATGATCTCTGTAAATATACCTCTACTATGCATCACTTTAAAACGTGACTGCTCGAACGGATGTATCTTTTGACAAATAGCGACCATATTGATGATTTTCCAAGTGCAATTAGAAGTAATTGTATTGAAAAAAGATATTATTTAGCCGTTCACAGCCATTCGAGCGATCGTAATCGCGTGAAAGCCCCGTCCTGGATAGTCGATTTAATACTCGAATAAGTGCGCCCAAACATGCCTAAGGAATTTAAGGTTACCCTTGAACTCCCGTACCCATTGGAGAATCGAATTGTCATGATATATGCAAGGCTATGTTAAGCCAGTACAACCTTTTCGACGAAGAAGATAAAGGATGAAGTATAAATAACATTCTAAATGCCATTTTCAGCTTTCACGCCTATCGATGGTCAGCCCCGAGTTAACTCGTTTCCTCTCTCTCTTTCTCTCTCTCTCTTTTTCTCTCTCTCTCTCTTTCTCTCTCTCTCTCTCTCTCTCTCCTCCAGTCCCTGAAAGTACATTTAGTCTGGTCAGTAGACGTCACCCCTATTAGGGTGCCTACAAAGGGCATTTTTAAGCATCTTGACCGTGTGGATCGTATCCGTTATACAGAGATGTATCGACCAGTAGGCAGTAGGTGACGCATTCGCAGTCTGTTACACTTTCAGGATCATCGCGCGTGGATTTGCATAGGTACACAAAGAGCTTGAGCAATAACATGCTCGAGCCATGAAATGTGAAATCACGATTCATATGTAAATTCGCATGTGATGAATTTTACAGATTAGAGATGATTTTAGAGAGATCTCCCGTTATTCTCGCAACAAGATTCCGATCAACTGTTTACAAAGAGACAAGCTTTCCTAATTTTTCCTTCCCCTTTTATTAATTGCCCTATTAGTTCTGGTGTCGTTGCGTTTCTATATCATTGTTCAAATTCAAATGCAGAGCACCGAGAAAAAAATATGCTTTTGTTTCGCGTGACGCTTTCGTTACGTTAAAACATGTGTTTTGTACATTTATTTTTTTTTTTATTCATTCACTTGAGATCGAGTAATATTATTTCATCATTATCATTTAAAGAATAGCTGTCGATCTGTGAACAGTTCTGCGGGATCATCTCGGTCCGCAAGGCAGAGGGAATCGCGGTTTCCTTTGTTTGAACAGGCGTGCGAATGAGATCGCAAATGAAACAAAACTACGTGAAATTAATCAAAACTATATACCGCGCGCAACTTCGACTGCGTATTGTGCATTTTTTTCGTCTAACACAAACACACGTACATACACTTGTTAACTGTAACCCATTTCACTACAGCGAGGCACATAAGCACGCATGAATGAATGGCAGTACGTGAGGACGCGCGCGCGCGCGCGCGCGTGTGTGTGTGTGTGTGTGTCTGAATGCGTGTGTGCATGGGGAAAATATCGACGCCAGATATATAAACCGGTTTGTTGTAACTGGGCTTTTGGTATCGCGAGAGGGTTGAAAGAGATAACATGTATGATCACAAAAGTGGGAGATTGAAAGAGAGAGAGAGAGAGAGAATGTGTATGTGTATATGTGAGAGAGAGAGAGAAAAAGAGAAAGAAACAGCGCTATACACTCGTACGTATCACGATTACGTGTACTGTATAAGATAAACAGTTTACAATTATTTGTAACGGATACTTTTTATTTGTCAAATAAAAGTTAGTACAAAGCAAGAGCGCTCTTATTTTTATCCCGTCAAGTCAGCTGGCAAATCGAGCGGATTAAATTCGTCCTATCTCTTAATGTTACACATGACGTACCATTTAATATCGCCATGATGAAGAATATTAATTCTTACAAAGAAAAAAGTAAGTAAAATTTCTTTGTAAATAAAAGTAACTCTTATTAAAATTGCGATAAAGGTATAAAATGCTTAGTGTCTTGTATCTTGTACTGAGATTATGCAGATTTTGTTAAACGTCACAGTTTCAAAAATGGTTTTCCAATTACTTATCAGAAAACTAATCGAACGTAATGAATTTTAAATTATAGAGCTTCACAATACTAAAGTAAGTAATTCACGACCTTCGCGAACGGATAATCAAAATAGAGTGAATGTTCAGGTATGAACCATCACATTGGGACCTTAATACCATTCCAACGAATTTACTTAGGAATATTGGTAGAAAATTGAATGACACGCAGCGATCGAACCGGAAATGAAGAGTAGTCGCTGGTCGAAGAAATTACAGTACGCGTTCCTCAATATATCTAGCCATTCGGTGGTTCCCCTGGCACATACCAGTTTGTTTTTCATAAGCATTAACGTGGTAGCTTCAAGAAACATGAAGACACATTGGAATAAGAAAACTAGATTCGACAGTTCAAAACATGGTAAGACATCAATATTACTTTAATTAATTAATTAATATTGATTTTTAATATTCAGTCGATATCTATAATCACTTATCTCTTCTGAGCGTTAAACAAATCAATATCCCGTATATTGCGATAGGATATTGCAAATGCCTGTATGGAGTAAAAAAATGGTTTTACGTCTATTGCAAGGATACGAATTTACATGGTTTCCGCTACATAAGTATAGAATCATCGATAGTCGAAAGTGTCTTCTGGTTCGTGGTAAGAACCCTATAATAATCTCAAAAGCACATAAAATGAGCTCAGTAATATTTGCCGGGAAACGTAATTTATTCTTATATAATTTGACAGGTTTGTATATTGTCCATCGTCTTCTGCGTTATACTAATGCTGCGTTTATGGGCAAATTATTCGAAAAATCCCATAGTGACGAGCATTTACACATCAAATCCGATATGGGACATGCCTTTTCCGGCTGTTACCATATGTAACAATAACAAAGTTTACCGTCCACAAGCCGACCTTATTGCTAAGTATTTGTAAGATATTAATAAATCTATTAATACGCTGAGAGTTGGGGTGCGAAGGGTTGGTCGGTTTTCCATGAAGCTTTCTATTAAATAAAATTAGAAAATTGAATTCCTTGAAAAAGGGGATTAAAAAATTTCTATCTAGATAAAAAAAAAATAAGTATATTGAAATCCAACAATTTTGATTTGGGTTTGCTGGAATTTTGCTTTTAATTCAATCAATTTAATAAAATACGCCAAATCTTCCGCGCCTATCTGATATGTTGATCTGTATGCGAAAATCAATTTAATTAATTTCGGATCGGAGTTGAGTCTCCACGTTCAATATTACCTCCCGATTCTGTACTATTTAACAGATACACGAATGGATTCACTGCGGACGACAGCGACAAATTTTTTTCGTCCCTAATGAAGCTGATACGACCCGATAAGATCTCGCTGGACAATGTGACCGCGAGACAGCTTCTCGATAATCTCGATGTGACAGTCGAAGCGCTCATGGAGCAGGTGAAAAATGAATTGTTCTGATGATTAATCTGTGCCTCCATTCAGAGAGATTCCATTCAAATTGCGAAAAAAAATTCGAGCCCTTAAATATGATGTTGTTTTAATTAATAATCTCGCTCGCAGTTGATGCAGCCGTGCAACGCGTTACTACTAAGATGCGCTTGGGTCGGTAAGATTTACGATTGCGGCAAGATTTTCAAGACGGTCAAGTCTAAAGAGGGTTTCTGTTGCGCTTTCAACTCTCACTACGACCTAAACGCCGGCTACACGTAATTCCCGCGGATATGTACCGCTTCCTTAGACCTTATTATGCCAAGTTGGTGCGAAAGATTCATTACATTTGCAGATGAAGTTGTATATAGATAAACTTTCTAATCACCATGAACTTCACCTCTGTTTCATCTAGAAGAAAGCTCTTCGCTCAAAAGAATTCTGGTTCTCTGAATTTTATTTAATAGAAAACTTGATAGAAAAAACAAATCTTTGGCACCAGCTCGATGCAGGCTCATTCGACGTTAAGACGTATTATTTTACGCATTTTTTTATCATTATCCCGCAGATCTAGCGACTCCAATTTCACCGACTTCAACGT
The DNA here is from genome assembly GCA_003595255.1 of Solenopsis fugax. Classification (NCBI taxonomy): domain Eukaryota; kingdom Metazoa; phylum Arthropoda; class Insecta; order Hymenoptera; family Formicidae; genus Solenopsis; species Solenopsis fugax. The sequence continues at coordinate 5,094 of QKQZ01045070.1, read as the reverse complement.
TACCTCTGACGATTTGCCGGGTGTGCACGAAATTCTGGTAAAGCTCCATATTCCCACGTTAATTTTGAATGGCTATATATTGGGATTTACATACGGTAAATCTTTCCTTGCAGAGCGCGCCCGGAAGTGGCCGCGATGTGGGACTCGCGGTCGCTTTAAACATCGAGCCCGATATGTACAAGGCTACTACGCGCCCTTACGTAGGGGCCTCCGTTATGATACACGATCCAATCGATTTTCCCGACATCGGTGCACACATCGCGTCCGTACCACCCGGTCACGTCCTAGCGATATCCGTCGCCAGCACGTTCATCAAAAGCATGGAAAGTTTGCGGGGCATCCCCCTAGAGAAACGTTCATGCTATTTCGACAACGAGGTGAAATTACGTGCTTTGATCGCGTATTGTTTAGTTAAGCGCAAGAACATCCGTTACAAACGTTCACGTCCTTCGCAAAATTCACATATTTCACGTAATCGCAATGCACATACAGATATCAGGCGAGACTCGGTACAGCTATCAATCGTGCATATCGAACTGCATAGCTGAACGCACTTATAATCTGTGCGGCTGCCTACCGTTTTACTATCCAGAGGAACGTGAGTGTGTACGAAATTAAATATTATTGAGATAAATTTTTCCTTACGAGTAATATATAGATGCTATATTTTTCAATGTTTAGTATTATTAATAAAGCGTGTAGAATGCATCTGTCAGAGATAGTTTGGAAATGCTTTTAATCCTCCGGAACTGACGTCAAAATCTATAATACAGTTGCTCACGCTGGGTCTGTGAGATCTATTTAATTTATGTTGGTTAAAAGACACTAATTAATTTTATAATGGAACCGTAATGACATAATTCATATAAAAAAGAATGAATGATTTATTTTAATAACAAAAATTCAAGACTTATAATCCAGATTTAGTACATCCACCGTTAGCTCCGGAGAGTTAATCAATAATTGATGATATAATTAATATGATATAATAAGAAAACAATACAATTAATACAATAACTACACACGTTATAATCTTCAATGTACTGGCAGATAAGAGGAAGAGGACATGTTACTTGCCCGATATAAATTGCCTTTTGAGAGTACGAAGTAAGATAATAATGTTTCTAAGGGATTACTCATTCACGAATAAGTTGCTTGACTGATTTCCGATTTCTTGAGATTTCATGCGATTTCAAAGTGATTTTAATTTTTTATAAATTTGAAATGATTACGAATTTTGTATGATTTCGTATGATTTCATTACATGATTTAACTACATGATTTCAATTTGATTTCTTAAAGATTTGATGTTGAAGTGACTTCAACTGATTTCTGATTTCAAATTGATTTCAATGATGGGTGCTTGACTGATTTCGTGAGTGAATAAGCCGTCATGCTTCATATTAACATATCAACAATATTATAATCAGATATATCGTATATCTGATTGTACAGAGAGTTACATAGTGCGAACTTTCAGAATTAATACCAGAATACATGAAGACGAACACTTGTAGAAAGTGTTTGCCCCAATGCACTGATATGATGTACAATATATTTCCGGAAGATATTAAAATGGATGACGTAGGGTTCGACTCTGATTTAACGTAAGTCTACTTGTATTTTTAATGAAAAAAAAAAAAAAAAACTGTTAGCTTATCCTTCGTGATGTTTTATAATTTATATTATTTTCACGAATGTACAAGTTTATTCACTTTTGCAGACAAGGCTTTCATATAAACAATGTTTCTTTCGTGTACGTATTTTTCGGCGATGTGTCGTATGTCGAGTACCGCAAGGAGAGCATCATCAGCTGGGATTCACTCCTAGGTGGGTTAAATTCCGATTAGCTGGAAATTTGTTTATTTCGATCGATTTAATTTAACTTGGTTGAATCTAACGAAATTTTACGAATTATTTCAGCATCCTTCGGTGGGATGTTCGGTCTTTGTCTCGGTGGTTCCATGTTGAGTGTAATAGAACTAGTTTATTTATTGGTCAAGCAGCTCTTTAGTCGACAGCTCCGCAAAGGGCAGGAACAATCACGTACAAAATTGCCGCCGGCGTCGAACATGTTTCTGTCGATCCCCATTAAAGAGAAAGCTCAATTGCAGAAACCGCGAAATCATCAGGGATCGAATGACAAGCGTGTTCTCGTCACGTGGTATCAACCATCCCTTCAGCATCATAAAATAACGAATCTCGACGATATGAATCATATTAAACACGTTAGATTTTAAAGCGCTGTCTACTTTAATCGAATCGATTTTTATAGAGAAGCTAAGGTTGCTGAAAGACATTTCTCTAATTAATAGGATATACTTTGCGTCTTTAATCAAGATCTGTAGATAAATAAGGTACTGATTATTATTATCGCCCACACATACACATACATACACGCAATAATGCTATAATACAAATATTTCGCATTGCGCTCTACCGTCTGGTTGTTGGTGGAAATAAGCGATCGGTCCTCTCCTAGCGCATTTCCTCTTCATAATATGCTTCGGAAGTAACATGCGTTTCAAATGCACAGAAAAGCATGAGCTCAGCAAATAATAGAGTATGAAATTTGTCGAGCTCGATAGTGCGTTGAGAAGAGTCGCCCACATGCGGAAACTGTGAAAGGGCACAACGGAATAAACAAATTATCAAGAAAACATAAGAATGCATAGCTTCACATATAATGTATTCCAATTTGCGTAGGACGTTATTAATTATATACACAATAAAATGGTATTTCTTTGTAATATGAGAAAATAACTCTATAATCCCGCCGTTATTTCAGTTTAAATTCAAAATGCAGAAAGTACAAGACTCGACTATCACATATCACATTTTTTTATTTTACTTTTGAACGAAAATTATATATTTTTTATATATATTTTTTTTTCCCCCTTTAACAGCGTTCCACGAGAAACGTTTCTCCCGTCCTTCCAGTCCGCGCATAACACACATATCCTTTTGACCAGGACTGCTTTAACAATTGTCGTGTCGCATGGCACCTACCTTTCCATGAAGTCCTCGTGAACTTTGGAAGGATCACCGCCGTAAAGCAAAGACACGGCGCTGCGACGTGACGCTAAATGAGTTGGCAGCTCGCCCACGAGGAACAGTAATACAATGCCGATCAGCATGATAGTTAGCCGGGCTTGATCCTGGCAGATGGCAAATCAATGCGGTAAAGCTAGGCAAAGTAAGACGTCTTCGAGACGTCTTTCAGGTATGCGTATTGCTTAAAAATATTTCACGTAGTACTGGGCAAATCTACAATTACTAATTAATGAAGAAAAATCAATAATTAATAATTAAATTAACAATTAAAGAAGGAAAAAAATGCTAATCAGATTATACTCTTATACCAAGATAAGTGAATCAAAGTCATTTGGATATGCTATTCGAAGCTATAGTAGAAACCGATGTCTACGCAGCAAGCGACGACAAAGTTTTAATAATTGCGCTCACAAAGACAGTGATGTTATCGTCGGTTTTCGAGGAAAACTTTTCCAATTACGCGAGACAACAATGACTCGCGCCAGACTCTGTTTCCGGATACCACTCGGTTCCCGGATGAGTTTCATGCAAATCGCGTTCCGAGACGCTCTAAAGTGGAGTACAACGGCCGTTCATTCAGGTTTCAGAGGATAGGATAGAATCCTGAAGTGGTGCAGCACGAGTTCAGAACTGATTACGATTTCTATGGTCTACAATCGGAAAACTCTTGTCCGAAGGCGTGTTTTTAGGTCGGAACTAATTACGGAACAACGATTCGCGGCTTTTTTCAAAACTCATCGTAAATAAATGATAAAATCTTGGCGGATTTTCGCATTAACATAGTTACGTTACCTGCAACTTATTCCCTTCGCGTATGTTTTTGCGCTTCAGCAATATTTCTCTTTGCTTGAGGACCCTTCTCACAGAGCATAACATAATAGCGTTCGCGACGAGGAAAAATGCGCCCGGTATTAGGCCGAATATTATAAATTGAAACCAATTCTGAAGATTGTACCACCTGTAAAGATCATCCCGATGTCATTTAGTTCAGGCTTTCAACCAAAATTGAATTCGTGAAAAGAATAACGAAAATATCATTGTTCGGGAAATACGGATGGGAGAAGAGATATTAATGCGATCTCTGGAGAGAGTTACGGGTGGCTGAAAATATTTTGGGAAATTGGATGGGAATTGGGAGCAGAGAGAACTGGATATAGAGGCACAAAGATCGCTATTACCGCCTTTTCTTACCTCGAGTGAAAAAAATTGGTCGTCACTAGATCACCACGATCGTTATACTTGTACATAAAGCAGTATGGTACGTTGATCAAAATGGCGAAGCAGGTGGCGAAGATCATCAGCTTGCGTGCTACTTGCTGTCTACAGAATCTCGGTGGTTTGTTACGCGGCATGCTATTATAAGAATTGGACCTTATTAAATTCAACCCAGCAAACATGATGATTTATTAATAATGTCAAAAGTATATATTTTTATAACCACTGATATCAAATGACCTACAACGATTTTTTTTACGTTTATCCCTCTGAAAATAAGTTTGGTTACTGTCAGTAAAAGTAATGCAGTTGGCAGAAGTGTAAATTATTGGCGTTGCGTTTCATTTCTTCTACTAGTAAAACCAGTAGACGATTCCAAATAGTTCAAAACATCATAAAGATTTTCAGATTTAAAATTGCGGATATTTTAATGTTACCGCAAGCTTGTAGTAACATTGCAGAAATCTTTTGTAACTTCCATACAATATTATAATGTTTCAACGTAAGGTTTATGCAATATTTCTTTAATCTTTCAATACTGAGTTATGATTCTAACCTTCACTTTTTATAACAGATGTTATATTAATAATTAATATTATTAAAATATGGATTTTTTAATTTTAAACTCTTCCTCTTTTTTTTTCTTTTCTTCTCTTCATTTTCATCTTTTTCCGTATTTTAAAACTTTTCTTCCTTCTCCTTTCATTTTTCATTATTTTAATATTTCTTTTCTTTTTCATAACGTTTTATAATATCTATCCATCTATTACATGTGATTTTTACTGAAAGACAGAAAAGAAAATAATATTTTATTAAATAAATTTT